>CAJHQQ010003264.1:0-47515 GCA_905132885.1 Moricandia moricandioides | reverse complement strand
TCTATACTAATAAAAGGGAGCTTTTGAAGCTCCAGAAAGCGTCCACATCAGCATAAACTCTTTCTTCGAGAAATTGCCATGTGACATTAAAAAATAAAAATGTAAATAAAATAAATAAATATATTCAAAAATAGAAATATTACATTAAACATCTATAGTAATATTATCATTTAAGTAAATATATTTAGAAATAGAAATATTACATTATACATATATAACTACAATATTAAAAAAAGAAATAATAAGTAAATATACAATAAAAATGTAAATACTACAATAAACATTTATCTTTAAATGTAAACGATAATAATAAGTAAACTTACAATATAAGAATATAAATTAAAATCAATATGTAATATAATAAATAGAAATAATATATTGAAATAAATAATAAGTAAATATATCAAAAATAGAAATATTACATTAAACATCTATCGTAATATTATAATTTGATATAGTAAAAATAAAATTAAATAATAAATAAATATACAATCTAAATAATACAAATAATAAGTAAATATACAATATAAGAAATATAAATATTACACTAAGAATCTGTCGTAATATACAATTTTTTTTAAAATAAGTAAATATACAATATAAGCAAAAATAAAAATAAGTAAATATATAATATAAGAAATGAAAATAAATAAATTACACATTGATCCAAAAGTTGTATAGTAAAATAAATAATAAATATACAATATAAGAAATATAAATATTAAATTAAACATCTATCATAATATTAGAATAATTAAGTATATAATATAAAAAATAAAAATATTACATTAAATATCTTTTTATCAAAAATTACATTAAACATCTATCGTAGTATAAGAATAAGTTAATATACAATATAATAAATAAAACTATTACATTAAATATTTTTCGTAATATTTGAATAAGTAAATAAATAAAATGTATAGTAAAATAAATAGTAAGTAAATATACAATATGAGAAATAAAAATATTACATTAAAAAAATATTGTAATATTAATAATAAGTAAATATACAATACAATATAATAAATATAAATATTACATTAAATATATATAAGCAAATATACAATAAGATTAATAACTAAATATACAATAAGATTAATAAAAACCCCTAGAAATATACAATAAGGGAGCTTTTGAAGCTCCAGAAAGCGTCCACATCAGCATAAACTCTTTCTTCGAGAAATTGCCACGTGGCATTAAAAAATAAAAAATGTAAATAAAATAAATAAATATATTCAAAAATAGAAATATTACATTAAACATCTATAGTAATATTATCATTTAAGTAAATATATTTAAAAATAGAAATATTACATTAAACATATATAACTACAATATTAAGAAAAGAAATAATAAGTAAATATACAATTTAAAAATGTAAATACTACAATAAACATTTATCTTTAAATGTAAACGATAATAATAAGTAAAATTACAATATAAGAATATAAATTAAAATCAATATGTAATATAATAAATAGAAATAATATATTGAAATAAATAATAAGTAAATATATCAAAAATAGAAATATTACATTAAACATCTATCGTAATATTATAATTTGATATAGTAAAAATAAAATTAAATAATAAATAAATATACAATCTAAATAATACAAATAATAAGTAAATATACAATATAAGAAATATAAATATTACACTAAGAATCTGTCGTAATATACAATTTTTTTAAAAAATATAATAAGTAAAAATACAATATAAGCAAAAATAAAAATATGTAAATATATAATATAAGAAATGAAAATAAATAAATTACACATTGATCCAAAAGTTGTATAGTAAAATAAATAATAAGTAAATATACAATATAGGAAATATAAATATTAAATTAAACATCTATCATAATATTAGAATAAGTAAGTATATAATATAAAAAATAAAAATATTACATTAAATATCTTTTTATCAAAAATTACATTAAACATCTATTGTAGTATAAGAATAAGTTAATATACAATATAATAAATAAAACTATTACATTAAATATCTTTCGCAATATTTGAATAAGTAAATAAATAAAATGTATAGTAAAATAAATAGTAAGTAAATATACAATATGAGAAATAAAAATATTACATTAAAAAAATATTGTAATATTAATAATAAGTAAATATACAATATAATAAATATAAATATTACATTAAATATATATAAGTAAATATACAATAAGATTAATAACTAAATATACAATATCAAAAATAGAAATATTACATTAAACATCTATCGTAATATTATCATATGATATAATAAAAAAATAATAAGTAAATACACAATATAAAAAATAAAAATATTACACTAAAAATCTATCGTAATATACAAATGCAAAAAATTAAAATAAGTAAATATACAATATAAGAAAAAATAAGCAATAAGTAAATATATAATATAAGAAATAGAAAAACTAAATTACACATCTATCTAAAAAAATGTATAGTAAAATAAATAATAACTAAATATACAATATGAGAAATATAGAAATTACATTAAAAATCTATCATAATATTAGAATAAGCAAGTATATAATATACGAAAATAGATAGTAAGTACATATACAATATAAAAAATAAAAATATTACATTAAATATTTTTTTATCAACAGATTACATTAAACATCTATCGTAATATAAGAATAAGTAATATACAATATAAGAAATAAAAATATTACATTAAACATCTATCTTAATATTAAAATAAATAAATAAATAAAATGTATAATAAAATAAATGTATTGTAAAATAAATAGTAAGTAAATATATAATATTAGAAATAAAAATATTACATAAAAATATATTATAATATTAAAAATAAATATGCAATATAAGAAATATAAATATTACATTAAACATCTACAAGTAAATACATAAGAAAAATAATAATAAGTAAATATATAATATAAGAAATATAAAAAATACATTAAATATTTATATGAAAAATGTATATTAAAATAAATAATAAGTAAAGGTACAATATAAGAAATAATTGTTTTTATTATATATATTGTAATATTCCCATAGATATTAAAGCAAAAAAAATGAATAAGTAAATATACAATATAAGAAACAAGAAATAATAAGTAATTATAAATAAAAAATAGAAAACCTAAGTTAAACATCTATCTGAATTTTTTTTACTTTTACGTTTTTATTATTTCCAAATATTTTATAACTAAATATACACTAGAAAATAAATAATAAATATACAATATAATAAATAGAAATATTACACTAAACATTAATCATAATATTATCATTTAATATAAAAACAAAAAAATTAGAATAAGTAAATGTACAATATAAGAAATGGAAAAAGTAAATTAAAATATCTATATGAAAAATGTATATTAAAATAAACTATCAATAAATGTAAATTATAAGAAATAAAAATCTTACATTAAACATATGTCGTAATATTAGAATAAGTAAATTTACAATATAATAAGTAAATATACAAAATAATAAATAGAACTATTATTTTAAGCTTTTATCGTAATATTATCATTTAATATAAAGACAAGAAAAATTATATAAGTAAATATACAATATAAGAATAGATAAAAAAATAAGTAAATATGCAGTATAAATATTATATTAGTCATCTATCGTAATATTAGAATAATTAAATATAAAATGTATGAGAAATAAATAATAAATAAGTATACAACATAAGAAATAAATATTACATTAAACATCTATTGTAATATTACCATTTTATATAAAATTAAGAAAAAATAGAACAAGTAAATATATAATATAAGAAAAAAATAATAATCAGTAAATATACAATATAAAAATATTATATAGTTAACATTTAATAATCAAAATAGTTCTATTTCAATTTTCGCTTTCGTATGACTGACTATATGTATGGGTAAATTTAAAATAAAAGCTGAATTTTACATGACAAGCATAAAACCAAAACATTAGACCGCTCACAGGGGTGTTGAATCTTGTTTTCAATTATTGAACCTCTTATAATGAGGTTGTTTAAGTTTTGGAACATATCTATATCTATGTGACATCAACTACGTTGTAAACATTCAACAGCTGAAACATTTTTTTGTAAGCCAGCTTCATCACATGACCCAATTAAATTGAAAAAAATTGTTGGATAGATTTTTTGATTTTTATTTCCACCCAATAATTCAAACTCATTTATTCTATAAGAAAATTAAAAAAAAATTACTTCAAACTTTGTAATTTTTTATGATTTATAAATAAATACTATTCTAATTTTATTTGGATAGAAAAATGTCATTTTTCATTATAATCAACTATTTTCGTGTTTAAAACATTTTATATTAAATAGATCCCAATTACTTTAATAATAATAATTTTAACATTATTTTAAAAGGTAAGATAAGTATATAAATAAATTAAAATTTAGAAAATTACGTATGACAATCAAAATATTATTAATATGTAGTTATTATATTTTAAAGATAAAAATATAAATTAAAATAGTGTGATATGGTAGGATGTTGATGATTTTTTTTTAAAACAAACTATAGTAGAAGTTAAAAATGAAGTGGGTATTGAAAAAATTAGGTATAAGAAAAAGAAGATGGTGTGGGATATTAAAAAAAGTATTGAAAATAAAATGGGTGAACCATTGTACATGGTCTTATACACAAATTAAAGTTCTTTGTGATGAAAAGCTTGCGAAAAAGCATACACATGACTTGATCTATGCATGCAACTAGTTTACAGCTATGAGTCTATGACAATAATACCTACAGTATATTATTTTGGCGATAAATAGTAAGAAGTTATGCATGGCTCAATCTATAAAGTTTTCATACCGATCTAAGAGCATCATTATTCCTAGAATAGGTTTAGAGTTTTTTAATTTTTTTTATTTTTTATTTTTGGTCTAAAAAAAAATTAAAAAGTAACCAATCGCGGATCGCGACGTGTCTGTGGGCCCGCGCACAGTACAAAAAACCCTCAACAATCGATTCTTCTTTGGTGATTTTTGTCACCAATTTTTGGATAAATTGTGGAACTCACATGACTTTTTTTTTAAAAAACTTCCTAAAGAACCTGCGATAATGATGGTCTAAGTTGGTGAAGTTCATATGAACATATGGATACTGTTAACATATATATATGCATTGGATATTCATTGTATCTTGCAGCAAAAGTTTATTATAGATTTCACGTTTACATAGTTTCTGCCGCCACCACTAAGAGAAGAGAGCACTCAATGCCCTAGTTTGTAAGCAAAGGCAAAACTAATGGTTTATTTAATAATTGTATGTTTTATATTTTGCTTAGAGCATTAACACCCACCATTCACCATTAAAAACCATAAGAGATTTCTTCTTTACCCACCCATTGTATAAGCTTTTTTTTAATCTTTACCTCTTAGTTTCCTGCACTCATTATCTCTGAGTGTCCCCAAATCAACGTCAACGATAACATCATAAGCCACACTCAGTTAAAAAAAAAGAAAACTATTTTCTGAGTAGAACCGACCAAAACAAAAGAGGCAACTAAAAAATCTAAACCCATTTAGGTCAACCGAATTAGATGAAAGAATTTTAAGTGGTCAGGGATTTGCATTGGATTAATTTTATTTCTGCTCAATGCGATATGGATTCATACTCTGGGGAATAAAAATACAAAATCTGAAACATGCTTCATTGGTGGGACCTTTTCGAATCCACTTATCATTGTAAGCACTTTAAGCTTAGTTGATTAAATGGACCACACTAACCACAAAGAATATCAACTTTGCATAAGCCTGCTTACGTAATCAAGATGGAAGAAATAGGTTTATATGTATTAATGTGTATGTGAGATCGTGATGGATACAGAAAGTTCTGGTGTCTCAATTGGGAAAGTGGTAACGAGTGTGTTCGGTTTTCTTGTTATATTAGGTTAAATAACTGCCTTAACGGTCCATTTTTTCTCTATGCCAAATTAATAAATGACGTCGAATTTATTTTACGTATATATGAAAAATTCTTTGAGGCATCAAAGCAAAGGTCGAGAAAATAAAATTTAAATTAATTCCAAATTATAAGATATTAATTTGTTTTCTGTTTATTTATTTTTTGAAGTAGTGAAATTAAATACGTAGGCGCATGGCTACCTACGTTATCAAACTAATTTTTTGTTGTGTTTTTACTTGTGAATCTTGTGCGTTTGGTTACAGTTATTGTAGATTCTAAAAACAAACGGTATTGGAATCAACATGTTCATAAGCATGAATTTGAAGTGTCATGCTGTTTCTGCTTCATTAAGACGTTTAAATCATCAACTTTGAGCAACAATTCAAAAACTAACAAAACCATAAGACGTAAGTAGATGGGAAACAAATGCGGATACTGTTATGCAAATCTCCTAGCAGATGAATATGACTATAAGATAATGCGTTTTTTACTAACCATTTTAACAAAATAATAATAAGATGAAATGAGCGTAAAAATGTATAGTGAGATGAGGTTAAGAATGACTACATAATCCAAGTGGTTCGCATTTGGAAGTGACATCCACTAATCAAAAGCCATTTCGACTCCTTTTATGGTCCTCCCAGTAGCTCCACTTTTAGATATAGGCAAGCTTCCTCTAACATCCTATCCTTTTTGTAATTATTAGATTGTAAATGGTTGAAACAAGTGCGGTTACATGTTTTCTAAAGTATAAATATGACTGGTGTAATGAAATCACCCAGAAAATATTTCACAATAATATACCAATTCCAATACAAAGCTATCCCATTTTAACTATAAACTTTACTTTTATAAGTTAAAGCGATCAAAAAGTTATAGGGATACAAAAACTTTCAACTATTTATAATTGTTAAAATCCATCATAATTAAAAACATAATGTTTCTATTTAAAAAATATCCTAAGATAGACTTAATTTTTTTTTTTGTCATTAATATAATTTTAAAGAGATAAATAGTCAAAATAAATTTTATTAAAGGGTGTAAATATACATTATATTTTTGGGTTAACTAATCTATATATACTTAAGTTTTAGAGTTACGGAGGTGGAGATTTTGGAGATAAAATTTAAAATTTAAAAATAAATAAAAATAGATTAAAATTTCCAAAATAAAATATCTATTTTGATCATTTTTTAGTGAAATCTATTTTGTGATAAAAATTTCAAAAATGTTTATTTGAAATAACATTTTTGAAATTTTTGTCCTTCTATTTATTTATTTTTGGTAAAAAATAATTTATCTCTATACACGTCTACACAGAAAATAAAAGCCAAATTAATAAGAACAACTTGAATATTCAATAATCATTTTAAAGTTGACAAAAGAAACCAGTTGTGAAAAGTGTAGACATATTATATGCCCTCCATCTTTATTATTTATGAACCGACATGAAATGAATCGTTAACAGATAATGTACATGATACAAGCTCAAATCTTCAAGAGATCACAATTCACAATATACTACTGCTACTGCAAGTTATTTGTACGATTAGTGTGTTTCCAAAAACACAAACAATCTGAATTTTGAAAAAACGAAATTATAACATTTTTAAAAAAATTACAATAAGGATAGCACCACCCGACCACAGCCTACCACGACATATATGTATATACTTTAAAAGAATGAGAAAAATATCAATTAGGCCCCCACCTACGATAATGGTGTTCCTCGTAATAATTCTGAAATATAAGGGCATTTATGTAAACCCAAACTCTATAAATATACAAAGACGCATCTCCAAAACTAGACAGACAAAAGAATCTCCAAAGACATTACAGAAGAGATAACAAACTAAAGTAAAGAACAAACATCCAAAACAAGTTTCTTAACAAGATGGGGAATTGTATAGTAATGGAGAAGAAAGTGATAAAGATAATGAGAAATGATGGAGAAGTAGTTGAATACAAAGGACCTATGAAGGTTCATGACATCCTCACCCAATTCTCTGGCCACTACTCTCTCTTTGACTCTCTCTCCAACAGTTGTCATCTTCATCCACAAGCCAAGCTTCTCTGTGGTCGTCTCTACTATCTCATGCCGAAGCAGATGACCACAGTCAAGCATAAGAAGACGAAGAAGAAAGTCAGGTTTGCAAATCCAGAGGTAGAAAAAGAAGGAGACATATTAACAGATTGTGGTGACAACACTACGGAGAAGAGTACTAGTGTTGTTAGAGTGAAGATGGTTGTGAGTAAGCAAGAGCTCGAGAAGCTGCTTCAAGGAGGTTCAGTTCATGAAATGGTCTATAGGAGTCTTGATAGGCAACATCTGTGTCATGATGATGATGTTGTTGCTGATGAGTGTCTTAGAGGCTGGAGACCTTTGTTAGATAGCATTCCAGAATCTGAATAGCTTATAGCATGTCCATATCTTACATACATATATATATATGACACATACATAGATATATACATAGAAACACAGATACTCAAAGCTTGTTCAATAGAGGAAAGAAAGCATGTAATTCCCAGGTTCCATTGGGGATACATACAAGAAAGTTTGTATTAAAACTCCCAAAAATGTGAATATACGTTATGTTGAATTTTCCAAAAGGTAACAAAAAAAATGTGAGTGCTTGTTAGGGTTAAATTCAAAGCCTATAGGCCTATAATATGCATATCTAGTGGCCTATAAGTAAAGTGAAAGATCCATAATGGTTTACTACTCACATTCAACTATTTAAGTAAACGCGTTTTGTCTTTTAACACAACAAGTATTTAACAGTGTATACAAGTGTATGTATGTATATATGTCTGTATGTACCAGTGAAGGTGCTAATACTCTTTGCTTTCCACTTCGAGAGAGACCTCGTTGCGGCGGGCAAACGGGAGAGTGAATGGTGGATTGTACTGCAGGGAATGAGTTTTCAGAGTGTAAGTAGAGATTCTAAGAAATAAGATTGGATTCATTACGCTATGATTGTTGATGAACCTGTGCAACTTCAACGGAAACTCCATCTCTCACTCGAAACTTCTTATCATTCTGAAGAGCTCGTCTTAGTTCTTGTTCCCGTCTCTCAATCTCTTCATCTGTTACGTATCCTGAAAGAAAGTTGATTTTGTTCATAAATATCAAGAAAATTTTGATTATGTCAGATGCTTCAAAAGACACCAAAGATAACTATCTGGAACTATGAATATGTACGTGCTTGCAGCAAGGGTATGTGTTGCATATCACGCATTATACTAAACCTTACTTTCTTTTTAGTCTAACTCTTGAATGGTATTTACCTGAGAAGGCAAGAACAGCAACAATCTTCCGTGGCACCTCCTGAATCTTGACTGAAGGATCTTTTGGCAGTGGCAAATTAGAACCATACTTTGACGGCATGACAAAAGACATCTGCCACTGGGTTTGATCTTTGGCCTGAAGCAAGAGTACACATGGAAAAATCAAGATTATAATAGACTATGAACAAGTAAAAGGTGAACTAATACGTTGGTATTTCATGACCTAGCACATAAGTAGAGCATAGGAATGTGCTGCTCTCAATAGTTTTCAAGAACAAGTATGACATACAAATGACTAAAGAAAGACACTTAAAGCTACTCCAAGTATGCTTCTACTAATGAGATACTCATTTACCTTCCTAGTTATAACTGGAGTGGTCATGTCCATCTTTTCTCCAACAGACTGGACTTTACGAGTAACAACAGGAGTCGTCATCTCCATTTTCTCATTCACCGTGTTCTGTCAAAAACAACATTCAAATCAAACAGAGATGCAGCAAAATATTCGAAAGGAAGTGCTTGTATTGATACACTACCTTACCAAAGAGGTACTCAGCTAAGACATTAAAAGACCTGGAAGCACCATAGAAGTCGAATCCAGTTCCCCCTGGCATTGTCGTCTCCGCCACAAAATAAGGCTGTTACAGAACATTAAAAAGTTCACAGCTTTAAAAAAACAGAGACCATGTTTTTAAAAACAGAGAATGTAGTGAAAGAACAACCTCGACTTCTCTGATCTCGTATCTACCTGTCCTACTTAGAACTCTGAAGTTCATTGTCTCGAGATCCGGAACTACAGAATCCAAAAGTTTAGATCAAAGATCACAAAATCAAGAACATAAAGCTACAAACTAACCAGACATGAACGCTTCTTCAAGGTTAGAGCTACTGAATCTCTTTGGAAACACATACTTCGCCGTCTCCACCGCCAAATCAGCCAAAACTAATCAAACAAAGAGTTTCACAGTGACGTTCAGTTACAACAGAATCACTAGAAAACCAGTGAAAGGCGGAACATTTACGGCGTTGAGAAACAGAGGAAGCCTGAGAGGCGAGAGCGAGAACGAGAGAAACCCTAGCTTCAGTTGCGGACATATCACGACTCTGCCGCTGCCGCCTAGCCGCGGTTCTGACGCCGGAGCAAAGAACAGAGCATCTCCTCTGTTTAGGGTTCGGATACGATTGGAAATCGACGGAGAATTTGGTATGAGAGGAAGAGAAGAGAGAAAGGGATGATGCGATATTGGAGCTGATCATTCTTCTCTTCGCTTTCTATTTTCGATCACTATTGAAACAATATTTATCTATTTTGTTGAAAATATTAACGACCGCTCGAATTTTGTTTTGCTATTAGTAACCGTTTTCCGGTCGAACCGGTTAAACCGAAGTCACTAACCGAGTTAAAATTCGCTCTGTAATAAAGTGATGATTTTTATTTGCTTAAGCAGCTTCTGAGTTAATGATATCTAGCAGTTAAGTAAACCGTTGGCTTTCGTCTTTAGGTAACATCACTTAACCTTGATCTAGCTCTTGGAGTTGGGTGGTTTATATCTATAGTCTGAGATAGACTTAGCCACGCTACAGTATTAGTTTTCTTTTCTTTTCACTCAGTGAGGTCTTTAATTACATGTGTGTGTGTGTGTAGGGAAGAAGGGTTGAGGTTCACGGAAAAGAAGCCTCTGGAAAGACATCAAGGAAGCTCAAAAGCTTGGAGGTGCCCTTCTTGAACCTTCCATTTCTTTGAACAGATAAGTAAGGTTTCATTTTTCTGAAGTGAGTTTACAGTTTTGATACTGATTCTTATGTTTGGATCATATTATTGTCACACTTACAAAAACATAAGATCTCTCTCTCTCCCTCTGTTAATGACTTTTCTCTGATACGGGTCAGATCACATGCCAAATCTAACATGCAGTTTCAAGAAGCTATACGTCTCAAAATGATAAGAACCGGGCTGATAAAGACCGACAATAAGGTATATGTACAAGCACATTGTTGTCAATGTGTTAGCTTGACCTGCATTGATCTTTTAAATACTGTTTATTTTAACTCTTTTCCTTAGATTATTGGTCTCAACGTGAAGTTGAAGTGGTGAAAAACAAACTGACTCCAGGAAACAAGAGATCTGAATTGGGGATTCAGTTTGGTCGTGGCTTCTACGTGGAGGCATTGGCTTGTGAGCATGGAGTTATCGCTAGGGAAGGACATAGTCATTTGATTGAAGGTGAGGTCGTTGATGGGAAAGACTCAGCTGAAAAAGTATCTGGTGGAGAATAAAGAGGTTCTTTCCCTGATACTGTCATCAAATACCCTGAGGAAGGAGCTCTTCTAGATGTGTTAGAGAGAAACGAAATTATTTGAAGTTGTCCAACAAATGTTTATGTTACTACAATAGAGCAAACACCATTTAACTTTTCTCTCAACTGAAACTTGGCAGAGTCCCTTTTAAGCATAAGTGGATGAAGCCTAGTAGTTAGGTAATTTAACTAGAAGGAGGAGAGAAAGCATGCCAAAGCCTAGTTGTTAGATGATGTTCTTAAGGCATAGTTCTTGCAAGACATTCTCTATCATGTGCTGCAAGATCCGTAACAGAGGTTTTATGAAGCATTCTCTCAGTAACTTTAGCTTTTTCTACTTGCCAATTGAGATGAGGTTTGTAGTACAATTTTATTATGTTTGCAATAGTCTTTTTGAATCTCTACATCCCCTATATTGCAACAACTCAGCACTCTCACTTACCACAAATACTAATCATCACAAGTTAAGTTAACTTCACTGTGGACAGTTCCATCTTCCATCCTAACCCAAGACTTAATCCGAAAAGGCATTTCAGTAATCTCCAGAATCCTTGATCCTCTTGCCCAATTTCCATATCCACCATAACCAGTGTGCCTTGCAAAGCAAAGCCAGAGCTTGTCTTTGTACGGACAACACCAGTCTAGTCCATGGTTGTGTCCTACAAACACAGCCTTACATAAAGAGATCAATCTTTTGTGACATCTACATTGTTTTACTATTATCTTGTTTAATTAGTAGTTACCTTAACCGAAGATCTGTTCTCAAGAACTCTCATCATACCATTTTCATCTTCTTGAGCAGCAACTTTCTCATTGTTGATTGATCCAACACAAGGTCTCTTTATCCATAACCGTGGAGCTACTTTCTTGTATGCTTTACTAGGTATGTGCCAAAATATCAACTCCGGGATACTGCATGTAATGTACATGAACCATTGATCCACTTTTTTTTCTGCTCTAATATAAAGTTTTAATGTTTTTTGAGTCATACCTTAAATCAGGATTAAGAGTATTGGACTTGGTTTTAAACCATTCCACTTGAGCATTTGATATAACCTCCGGGTATGAGCCACCACCCGAGTCAAGAAAGTACAGCAACGCAACGACTGGTTTAGTATCATCAGATGATTCCACGGGAATAACATAGTTAGATACGCTTGGCCACAGCGCCTTAGGACCAATGGTTGAGTATGAGAGTGCATTGGATGCTTTCATCTCTTCTTGAATCAGTTCCACTCTCGTTGTTCCTCTAAAAGCACACCCATCATCATCATCATCATCATCATCAGAGGAGAAGGAGGAGGAATTTGATACTGTGGAACAGAGAAGGGGAGGGACACCAGAGGAAGAGAACCAATCCAAAGGCCAAACAAAAGAAGCGTCGTCATGGTTACCAAAGAGAGAGGTCCATGGGATGTTTCTGTCTCGTGTAGGTGAGATAGCTTTGTCCCAAAACAAGCTTGCGTTTTGGATTGCTATGTTGTTAGCAGTTACTACATCTCCCAAGTACACCACAAAATCTGTTTTATCAAATTACTCCAAAAGAAAACGGTTATGTTAGTTATTTATATATTCTAATAAAAACTATACATTTGAAGACTTGACCTGGAGTTTCAGCGTCAAGAACTGTAGACATGACGTTAACAGAGTTTGCATCTTGACGTGGACCCCAATCAGTCCACGAGTCTTCACCGAAGTGGAGGTCTGCAAAGATTGCTATCTTGAACGGTGTTCCTTTCCGTACTCGAACACTACTCCTTGCCGTGGTCGACGGCGGTATGTTTAGCTCCCATCCTACGCCTGAGATTAGTGGAAGTGATAGAACGGTGAAGATCAGAAGTGAAGTCGATCTTTTCATCAGGCCAGTCTCGTTTACTCGATGGATCCTATGCAAATCTTCATCATTCATCATTTCATAAAGAACAACTAAAAAAAAAAAAAAAGAACAATTAAGACAACAAGAACAATTAAGACAACATTGCAAAAAGAGATTTAAGACGATCGAACAGGACAAAGTTTTTGTGTCTTTTTGATCTTGTTTCGTTCGAGATAAGAGCATGTACATTCAGGGTTCATAAGGAGTGTTCACACAGTTTTCTAGATGAACAGTGATGAACCTGTGGTTTTGGGGTTTTCTCTGGTAACCACTATTCTGCGGGCCCCACGACACGTGGTGGCCCGTGATTGATATTTTTTTTTTTTTTTTTAAAAACAAAAAAAAATTAATAATAAAAAACAGAAAAGATGAAACCCAAGGGACTTCATTGATGTGGATGGCCAAAGCTGCCTTTTTAACTTTGGAATGTTGCGACAAACCAAATAATTTCATTTCGGTTTATCAGCCGGTTCGATTCGGGTTTGGTTAAGATTGGGATTAGTATTGTTCGATATATCTTGATTCGGTCGGTTATCCTTTTGGTTTATTTTGTTGATCCTTAATTTATTAGAAACCGATTTAACTAGTGTTAACGCTAAAGAGCGTTAATAAATCCCACCTAATGGATATTTGGTGTATATTCCTTTGCGTCAATATATTATAAAAGCATATTCACAGAATATTTCAGTACTCTCTTTCTCTCATGTGACGTTTTAAGGATAATAATGAGAAATTTAAATTTAATTTTAGATGTTGAAAGTGTAACGGAAGAATACAACACGCTTCGAGGATGCTTCTCAAGTTTTTAAGATTAATGAACCAAATAATCAATTGGTAATTATGAAAAGAAGAAGTGAAGTATAAATCAATTGAACCTCTGTAAGATTACGTTTAATGAGCCTTTTTGGATTGGGTAAAAAAAGAATAATCATCTCTTTAGCAATAATCTGAATACATCTCCAACAAGATGTAGCGATCCTGTGACCAAAACCTATAAGTACAAAAAACACCACAACAAGACATTACTAGAGAACTTAATAAGACTTTGTTTTTTTTTGTCATTGAAGTGGATAATGAATTATAGCTTTGATTTTTACCTCTAGTTTCAGTGAAGGGTTTCGGCATACGCAGTCTCGTAGCCAGTTTATGGTCAATGGAAGCGAAGGCACAACGGCGCATGATGTGATATGTGTCCATGCAAGGTCCACCATAATGAGGTGTTATCTATTCCATCAGGCTTCAGTGTATAATCAAGCGCAGCATCTGATTATAGTATCGATGTAAACAGACTATATATAGTTTGTTAGTTTTTCAGAGATAGCTAGCTCGATGCCTTTGAAGAAAATGGTCTAACTGAAGCCATTGTCACCACTCACAACTGGCTATGCATGCATACACAATGAGATCACGGGATGGCCACCAACTTTGGAATCCCAAAAAATTCTAGCCATGTGTCGTTCTTGATGAACTTCGTTTCCAATTTGGAGTCACGAGAAAGAGATAGGGCTAAAAGCAGCAACAATACACACATGTGATAAAGTTTCGTTTTCGTTTGTTATCTTAAAGTAGTGGACTATATACATCTACTTGACCTTCAATACAATCATTCCGGTTCTCTAAAATGGCAACCAAACTTAACCTCATTGTGTTCTCCATTGTTATGTTACACCTTATGTCTGTCCAAATGCATGTAAGTAATGTTCTAACGATCTTTCTTTCTATTCTCCATTGTTATGTTACACCTCCATTTCATGCATCCAACTTTGTTTTATCTGTCCTGAAATTTCGCAGCCAATACACTCTAAGTCTCCTGTTCCACAACCACATCCACCACAGTCTCAACCGCATCACAACACCTCTCAAGTGAGTTTCTCATCAGAAAAAAAACGAGTTTCATGAAATCCACAAAACCCTTTCTAACATGCATTGAGTCTTCTTGTTGATTATGACAGAACGGTACCACTGAAGGCAGTCTTAAGATCCAAGGTACACCAATAATCATTAGTCTAATTTATCTGTGGTGAATGCAAAATGTAATCCCATTTTTTTTTTACAACTATATACTATAGAGTGTGGGCCACGGTGCGGACATAGATGCTCGAAAACACAATACAAGAAGCCATGCTTGTTCTTCTGCAAAAAATGTTGTACCAAGTGCTTGTGTGTTCCTCCAGGCACTTATGGCAACAAGCAAGTTTGTCCTTGCTACAACAACTGGAAAACTAAGCTTGGTGGACCAAAGTGCCCTTGATTTCTCCTCTTATTTTGTTAATAATCGATATCTACCATAATGTTATATATATGCGTTGGACTCTTTGGCTCAATAGAAAGAGTTATGTTGGTTAACTTACTTCATTACATTGTTCTTGAAGAAGCAGAGAGCTAATTCTTAAGGTCCAGGACTTTGAGTGCTTTCTCCTTTTAGTTGATAAATAACAGAACTACATTACTAATAAAAACCGAATAAGTAGCAAGGAGTTGACTGTTTTTATGCAACCAGTACTAAGTACTAACTACTACCATCTATTACTACTAGCATTTCCATCGCTATTCCATAATTTATTTATTTTTACTTTAAAATGGAATGAAAAATTGAGTAATGACTAAAAAATAAAATATTACTTTATTTATAGACTAATATTTTATTTTTTTGTTCATCACTCCATTTATACTTTACGTACCAGGAAGAGCATATCACAATTCACACCCCTACTTATAGATATATATATATAGTATTTCGGTAACATTGTGAAACACATATATCCAAGAAAGTACATTTTGTTGTATGGACTTTCTTACTTTGTGATACGTTTCCATTTTTCAATAGTAGTACGTTAACACATAACACATTATATATTTTTATTTTCTCAAAATATATACTGTATAGTTTTCCGATAAATCATGGAATGCACCAAAACTAGTATACTCCAGTGGAGCAACTGCTATCCTCTAATTGTTAAGACTTTTAGTTTATCGAACGAGCCAGTCACTTGAATTAATGCATCTCCTACTCCCTAAACTTTTGTCTTTCTTTTCCTAACCTGTCAAGATCATAGTTCAAATTGAAAAGAAACCGTCAAGATCGATATTGAAGTTTAGTCTTTTTCGTCTGTTAGGTTAGGTAAAATAATCTTTGATCTTATCTTATCTTTACCGATATTTACTTTACCTATAAAACCCCATTTTCGAATATTTATCCTATTTATAGCTGCAATTTATTTATCAGCAAAACGTTCGGTATTGAAACCTTCTTAATTTCGAAACAACGAAAGTACAAAGTATCAACGTGATAATAGCATAAAGTTTACAATGGTTTACGTTTTGAACGTATATTTTCTGAACAAAAATTAAATTAAGCGTATATAGTGAAGAAAGAGCTGAACAGTTCATCACAAAAAAAACTCTAAACAGAGCATATTATTTATATGTTGCCAAAAAAATAGCATACATATAGATATATGTTTGTATAAGTTTCAAATAGATAAAGCTTTTGTTACGAGATAATTTTTAAATAAAAAATGATCAAAAAATATATATTTTTTTAATTTTAAACTTTAACTTCAAAACCTATATCTTTTAATTCTATACTTTAGACTAGTTAACTCAAAGATATGAACATATATTTATATTTTTCAATAAAATTTATTTTAATTATTTTTAATTTTAAAATTTATTTTAGTGACGAAAACATTTTAAGTTTTTTAACAAACTTTTTAATTTAAAAATTATTAATCTCAGGAACTTTAATATATACATAATCAATTGCAGATTTTTATCCAAAAAATACTACAAACACACACACAACAAACAAAAAAGTAACACGTATTCAAAGTCATTCGCCTTTTTACTAGACTTTTTTTACTTTTCAGTTATAATGGAAGTACAGTTACATAAAATAAAATAAAATAATGAACTGTGAAATACGATAAAAAAGATCATCACTAGGAAACTTCGAGGAAAGTGCGAAACACACTTCACTCTCCCATTTAACCTCACTCACTGCTCTCTCCTTTCTTCTCCACTTTAAAAGCTTTTTATTAATCTCCATCAAATATAATCTTTAATTCTCCGCAATGAAATTCGCAAAACTGAACCCAAAACGTTTGTTCAGATCCAAAGATCGTTCCACGGTGGTCTCTAAATCAAGTGCCTACTCCGGATCCACTTCCTCTTTCTCTTCCGCCACCGCCGCCGACGACTGTAAACACTCCCCCGTCATCACCGGCGGCTCCGTCACTCCCACCAGCATCCTCCCGGATGTCTCCGACGCTCCTTCTCCCTACTCCTACGTCGAGATCCTCCAGGCGTTTAAGCTGATCGACAGAGACAACGACGGAGCCGTCACGAGACACGACCTCGAGTCGCTGCTCACGCGTCTCGGTCCTGATCCGTTGACGGAGGAGGAGATCGACGTCATGCTCAAGGAGGTGGACTGCGACGGAGACGGTACGATCCGTTTGGAGGAGCTCGCCAGCCGCGTCGTCTCATCGGATGATCGGTGTCGTGAAGATTCGGACGAGCTGAAGAAGACGTTCGAGTTCTTTGACGCGGATCGCGACGGTATGATCTCGGCGGAGGAGCTTCTGAGAGTTTTCTCGGCCATTGGAGACGAGAGGTGCACGTTAGAGGAGTGTAGGCGCATGATAGCGGCGGTTGACGATGACGGTAACGGTTTCGTGTGCTTCAGTGAGTTCTCGAGAATGATGGATCTCCAGCGATGATGATCTCTTTTTTTTTTTGTTAAATGAAAGCTCTTTTTGCCCTAATGTTAGGGTTATGAGTGTATCGTTTGCCTGAGATTCCAAGAACCGAATAAACATTAGTGAGAGATTAGACTGTTTTTTTTTCACTTAATCTCTTTGTTTTACGATCATATATAATCTAACTTTATTGTTGAAATGAAAAATAAAATTATGGGAGAATCTATTTTAAAATTGTAAAAGATCTAACCTTTTCTTTTAAGATGCACTTGCAGAGTTTGCAGCTTTTTTTTAGTTTACTGTTGGGGCATTTAGAAACAAAAAGTGTTTTTAGTTAGTCACTAGTCCATTTTATACCATTAATAGAGAGAGCTCAGACCATGTGACTAGGCACTAAAAGTTTTAATACTCCACTAATTTGGAAAAGAAAAACAGCGGTTTATTAATCTGTCAGATTCTGAAAGGCATGTTCTTTGATTGCTGCTTTTACCATAAGATTCGTTTTCCTGTACTTTTATTTTCTGCTGCCAATTTTTTCCTAAATTACTAGAATTATTTTTATTACTAGTACATTTAAAAAAAACATGTCGATGTGCTGCTACTTTTATCTATATGTCGGCAATTTGAAAAACCAGCATGTTGAGGTTGGATCATGTCTGGTGCAACACAGTTAAAATCTAAACTTTGGTATTATAAAAAGACATTCTAGATCATGCAACATGCATGGAGAGAGTCATCAATTTTTTTTTTCTTTAGTAAAATGGGGATAAACATGATATATCCTATTGCATGAATATATGAAGAAAAGGGAACCATATGTCATTAGTTTGACTGGAATGGAACATTGATCATTATAACATATTCAGTAACCGACGAGATGTAACTAATCAATTAATGTGATTTCAAATTTGAGAAGACTCCTAGTTTCGACTGGAACCTTCTAGTATTACAAATATATATATTTTTAAGGTTATGAGTTGAGAGGTTGATGGAGTGGTGGTGGAAGGAGGAAACCTCTTAGTAAAACAGCTACAATATAAGTTGAAACAAGTTGGCATTTTCCCTGTGTCCTTGCATCTTGGAATTTTCCACACAATTATAAAGTTTCGACCGTCCACCACTAATAGGCTATCTACATCCGCTCTCTCGGCTCGTGGGCTCCATCCCGTTCTAACGATCGGTGCGTAAATTTTTCAACGCTCAAAATCATTGTTTACTGTCCCTGCAATCACCATCTGATATTTCCAGTGTTTTGGCCTCACTCACACGGTATCGCGAATCACTTCCCGATAGTTCACCCATCCTTTCACTACTTCAGCATAAGCACGTTTAACCTTGGAGTTTTAAACAGATATGTGACGGAAAAGATAAGTTCACTTTAATGACATAGGTAACCAAATCAATTCTTTTAAGTTTTTCCACACGTATCACAATTACAACAATCTTTGTCGGTTGGACATATAACGCCAACAGTCTCTGTTACCATGCCTGTATAATCATATACACACCGAAATTATCAGACATATCAAAGGATATATAAGATAAAATATGATAAGTTTACATAACGAAGAAGACTGGAAGAAATGCTGAATTTTCTCCATGTAATTCCACTAATAACGTATATTTATGTTTGATTGTAGAGATTATGACATCTAGGTGTAGCATATAGTTATAAAACGTGATTAGTGGGTTCGTCTCGTTAATGACAATGTTATACATTTCAAAAAATAAACTTGTGTACTATATTTCTTACTGACTTGGTCAACAAAATATTCTAGATTCAGTCTGTGATTATCCGAATTAGTGAATGATTAGAATAATTTACAGATTACATAAATTTCCAAAAATTCCTAATATAAAAAGAAATCCAGTTAAATGAATTGAAAATCTTTGTGCCTATAACATGTGAATGTGGTGGTGCATATTTATCAATCGGGGCTAGTCCCAGAATGTTATGATGAAAGCAAAACAGAGCAAATAAACCAAAAATAAAAAAGAACTTGAATTTGACACGTTTACGGTTTACTAAGCGAGAACATGACAACTCTCAAGAGTCTTAAAGCTCTGCTTGCTTGATAGATTGTTGACTCCGAAAGTAAAGTATTAAACGAATCTCGAGGAAGACGAAGAACAAGATCACTAGACACCCGAAGCAGAAGAAACAGAGATACAACAATGGGAGGTTATAATGTTTTCGGTGCAACGAGATCAGGGAAGACGTTACTAGTTGCTCTCTTTCTAACGGTTGGCTCATTTTACACTGGCTCTCTCTTCGGCAACAACCAACCCATCTACTTCTCTCAGTCTGGTCCGTCTCTGTTCAAAACTCTCTCTGCATGCGTTTGGATTCTTCTTCGTTTGAATCTTGTTTAGGTTTCAAGAACTAAACACACTCGGTTCCCATTACAATCTTGATTTTGCAGCTCTCTTCAAGTTCTCAAACAAGATCGAGCTTACTTACAGAACATCACCTCTTATCATACCTGAAACTGGGATGAATGTGTGTCCCTTAAAGTTCAATGAGTATCTCCCTTGCCACAACGTCACATACGTGCACCAGCTGAGCTTGAATGTCTCTAGAAGAGAAGAGCTCGAGAGACACTGCCCGCCACTCGAGCAGCGTCTCTTCTGCTTGGTACCTCCACCAAAAGATTACAAGATACCTTTAAGATGGCCAACTAGTAGAGACTACGTGTGGAGAAGTAATGTGAATCATACACATCTTGCTCAAGTTAACGGTGGACAAAGCTGGGTACAGGAACATGGAGAGTTTTGGTGGTTCCCTGGTGGTGGTACTCATTTCAAACATGGAGCTTCAGAATACATACAGAGGTTTCACTTATATGCCTCTTCTTCATTGTTGTTGTGCTTCTTCGCCTTCATGTCTAATTGCTTTTATGTGTGTTCAGGTTGGGAGGTATGGTGACTAACGAAACAGGTGACTTGCGTTCAGCTGGTGTGGTCCAAGTTCTTGATGTTGGATGTGGAGTTGCAAGCTTTGCAGCTTATCTTCTTCCTTTAGGTATACAAACAATGTCCTTTGCTCCTAATGATGCTAATGAAAACCAGATTCAGTTTGCATTGGAGAGAGGTATTGGTGCAATGATCTCTGTTGCTGCCACCAAACAGGTGCCATATCCTTCAGCTTCCTTTGAGATGGTTCATTGTTCTAGATGCCGTGTTGATTGGCATGCAAACGGTATGTCTGGAGTGATAGATTTATCTTGGGTTGGTTGGTTTGGTCATAGTAATGATAATGTTTTTTACTTGATTCTGCAGATGGTATCTTACTTAAAGAAGTTCATAGGCTTCTCAGACCCAATGGCTACTTTGTGTATACATCGCCACCAGCTTATAGAAAAGATAAAGAGTATCCTATCATTTGGGATAAGTTGGTTAGTCTAACTAACTCAATGTGCTGGAAGCTTGTTTCACGGAAGGTGCAAACTGCTATATGGGTTAAAGAAGAGAACGTGGAGTGTCTTAAGCAGAATGCAGAGCTAAAGTTCATAAGTTTATGTGATGTGGAAGTTGTTTTGAAACCATCTTGGCAAGTTCCTCTTAGAGGTTGTGTGCAAATTAGTGAATATAAAGAAAAGAGACCCTCTTCTTTAGCTGAACGTCTCTCCACGTATCCGGCAACTCTAAGAAGCATAGGTATGTTTCTTCTGCTCAATTCGTTATGTTTGAGATTCCCTAAACCACTTATTAGACCAAAATTTTCATCAGGCATCAGTGAAGATGAATATATATCAGACACAGTCTTCTGGAGAGAACAAGTTAAACATTACTGGCGGTTTATGAATGTTAATGAGACTGAAGTGCGGAATGTGATGGATATGAATGCATTCATTGGTGGATTTGCTTCGGCCATGAACTCGTACCCTGTTTGGGTAATGAACATTGTACCTGCTACCATGAATGAAACTTTGTCTGGGATTTTCGAGAGGGGCTTGAATGGTGCTTTCCATGATTGGTAAGCTTGTTCAGAAACCCTCTTGTTTGTTTTGTTTTGAGTCCATGCCAAGCATCAACATACCAAAAAATGTCTTAGGTGTGAGCCGTTCTCAACATATCCGCGCACGTATGATTTGCTGCATGCCAATCATGTCATCTCCCACTACCAAAGCCGTGGAGATGGTTGTTTGCTAGAGGATATCATGCTTGAGATGGACCGGATGATTCGCCCTCAGGTACCTTTTGGTCTCTCTATCAGGTAGTCTATGTAATATACATGACCTGAGTGAAGCGTTGGTTTTGGGGCTTGCAGGGATTCATCATTATAAGGGATGAGGAACCGATAATCTCAAGGATCCGAGACTTGGCTCCTAAATACCTCTGGGAAGTGGAAACTCATCAGCTTGAAAACAAATTCAAGAAGACAGAAACTGTTCTGTTTTGCAGAAAGAGATTCTGGGCAATCATCTGAACATACCAGCTTTATAGTTCATACAGGACTCGTGGGTCTGTGACGAAGAGGGTGAAAGTGAAACTTACCAAGCAGCTTTAGTTCGTTTTTTTTGATTTTAGAATGTCTCTGTACATGTTTTGCAGCAAAAGCTAACAATTCTACACCCAAGTTTGTTCTGGACCAATCACTCATAATAATTATTTACATATGTGATATCTGATTTGGTACGTGTTCTGTCCAACAAACTCAATCAAAACCACACTGGAGAGTTTTTTAAGACACTGGATTATACTCTATACAAGAAACATAAAACATAGAGGTTCTGGCATTACAAAAGAGAAAACGTACTATGAGACCCATCTGTTCTCATATTTGTTGAGTGAGAACGAAGAAGACTGAACCTCAGTTAAGTGAAAAGGATCCGGTTCGATTCCATAGTCAGTCAACGGTCTATGCTCAAGCACATTGTCATGGTTGTTCACAAAGTCAGGAACTTCCACCTCCCCTTTCTTTATCTCCTCCCAAAGATACTGCAACCTGCTCACATACTTAATCTTCCAGTACAGTCTGCAATGTTTTATAAAAGCACTTAGCTCACACATCTTGATACCACAACCGTTTCAAGGTTGAAAGAAAACATCAAACTCTTATAAGTGGTGTTTAGTTAAGATGATGAAAGCTTTTAACTTTCAGGCTCAAAGAAAAACTCACCCTCCAGTTAGAAGAAGGCGACCGAGAGTGGCAATGACAAGTCTTGAACGAAGACCAGGGTGTACAAAGTAAACAACTTGGAGTCTATCTTTGATCTCTGAAGGAAGATCCTCGTAAATCCATCTTAAGATAGTAATCCCCGGTGAGTTCTCATCCTTTTGAACTGTGCTATGCATGTAAACCAAGCAGAAAGGTCCCTCTGGACATTCGTTGCTAATCTTCTGGAATATATACTTCTTTAGCCTCTCTGCACTCACCACACGAGCTGCGTTTGCGTTCACACACACACACAAAAAAACACTTAAGACCTTAAAAGATGAGTTATGTAATGAAACAGAATGTTAGTGATGATCTAAGAAACTTGTAACTAACTTTTTCTCATTGATTAATTCAATAACAGAGTATAGAGTTTCCACATATATACTGTGATTGTTCCCGGTTTACTTAACCACACTAAACCAATACTAAACACGGTTATCTACTCTAATACAGAAGCTAATTAACACATCTTATCAGAAGACTATTAAAAGTTAGCAACTTTTACCCGGAAAATACTTTCCGACGACGCGGAATATCCTGTTACCGGACTTATCGGAGCCTTGAAGGGTGAAGAAGTGGAGGAGATCGAGATCGGAGAAGTCTTCGTCTCCGAGGTATTGAGGACAGTCGTGCCAGTTCTCTTGCTCATCGATCTCATCGCTTCTCGTTAAGAACGGTCGAGCGTCAACACCTAGATCGGAAGCTAAGACTATCACCGAAAAGTCTTCCGCCATCGCCGGAACTCTCCTCCGTCTCACTGATCTTTCTGCCTTCAGTGTTTTGGTTAAGGATCAAAAGGTTATACTTACCTGCGGGAGAGCACATGATATTTTACAAGAAATGAACACGTGGCATAATCTAAATGACTATTGTGACTAAGATCTACACGTGACATAATCTAAATGACTATAGTCTGCGGGAGGGTACATAAGAATTTGATGCGGCTGAACACGTGGCGAAATCTAAATGAATCTAATCCGTTTTGAAAAAACAGAAAGTGCCCTTTAGGATCTAGAATCTTTACAGTATTACACGACGGGCGGCTAAAACGACACCGTTTGATCTTCCGCTTCTCGGCACATCTCTGGAGGAAAAAAAGAAAAATGGCGACTTCACGGCTACAGATTGAAGGAGATGACTCTGTACTTCTACACGTTACTCACTCCAACCTCAAGAGCTTCGCTGCGGATGTTCGTTTCTCACCGCAAGTGAGTCTCTTTTTTCAGACACAAACACCAGAAACTGATTCAACTGTTTCTTACACACGTACTGCTTGCTGTCTCTAAAGTTAAGTTTTTTCATTTGTATTTTTTAATGTTGTCTGAAGATGAATGTGGAAGCTGTGAAAGAAAAGCTATGGAAGAAATGTGGCACATCTGTTAATGCTATGGCTTTAGAGCTTTATGATGAAAGTGGCTCCAAGGTTGCACTTCTCAGTGATGATTCAAGACCACTCGGTTTCTACTCCCCTTTTGATGGGTAACTTCACGTCTGTTCACTTTAGTCTTGGTAGATGCATCTAATTAAATCTAGATGGCTTGTTGTTTTATTAGTCTATCTATCTGATTGTTCTTTTATGCTGCTTTTCAAAAGGTTTCGGTTACACATAGTTGATCTTGACCCCTCCTCGGTCACAACTGGAGGCTGGCTTGAAGATACGTCCTTGGTTGAGAAGTATACTATTTCAGAAGAGGACTATGCTAAACGAACTGGTAACTTTTCTACTGCGTAGAGTCGGTGTCTCAGACAGAGACAAGTTTGTCTATCAAGTGAATGTGCTGGAGCTTCTCTGATTATATGTTATTGTGTTCACTTCATCTTACAGACAGTTTTAGGAAATTCAAAGAGAAAAGAGTGTCTCAGAATCCTGCTGCTTCCGAGGCTAAGGTATGAAAAGAAGCTAAACTATTTGGGGTTAGATTAGGAAATTTAAGAACTTAAAGGTTCTTATGATTCTCCTTTCAACAGACGAATGAGGACTTCATGGAAGATCTATGTGCAAATATCAAGGTGTGTCAGATTCTTTTTTATGTATTTGAAGACTTGTCCCTCCCTTGCTTTGAACTGAATAGGCAGAGATAAATGAGCTACTTTTTTTGATATTTTGTGAGGCCTGATCTCTCTGTGTATCCTGCTTCTAATATGCTTTTCTCTTGCTTTAAACATATTAAGGTGGGAGATAGATGCCAAGTTGAGCCCGGGGAGAAAAGAGGAGTGGTCAAATACGTTGGACGAGCAGAGTCGTTGGGTCATGGCTATTGGGTTGGAATCCAGTATGATGAACCCCTTGGAAAACACGATGGCATGTATGTTAATTCTTTCTCTATTGTAGTCATTAAGGTTAAACTCCTTCACAATTTAAAGTTGAAGACATTTTCTTGTTCTGTAACTTTGATTCCACTTGCAGCTCATGTTTTTGTGTTAGTAAAACCTCTTTGAGGTTCTTAGTCTTGCATAAGCTTGTGCTTAAGCTCGGTTGTCATGCTTCATATTGGCTTATATATGCAGGGTGAAAGGAACTAGATTATTTGAATGCCCTATGCTCCATGGTGGTGTGGTTCGGCCAGACAAAGTAAAGGTAATTTCTTTTTCTACAAGGTCTTAACATAATTACACTTAATAGAATCGAACTGGGTTAGTTGTTCTTAGACATGATCCAGTTTCTATGATATTGCTATTGTTAGAAAGATATGTCAATGCAGGTTTTGGTTTTCAAGATGTTAACAGTAAGAGTCTGGAGTCCCACATCGATTAGCTATAAGTATCACTCTCAAGCTAAGTTTTGGTTGTATTCTACTATATTTGCACTAGGATGGACTAAGTTCTTATCACGGTAGACTAGTTAGTTGACTGCATAGATTGAATTTGTAAGCCACATCTTCTGCTACTCATGAACTTTGTATTGGCTTGCAGGTTGGTGATTATCCTGAAAGAGACCCATTCGAGGAAGATGAAATATAAGATTCGCGGAAACGTTAAACCAGCGAAAGGAGTTCGAAAGATTTGCTTTTGTACCTCTTGTTTCGGTTTTCAAAAGAGTTGGTGAAACACTCAATGCAACAACATTTAAAAGTATTCAACTTTGATGAAGATTAATAACTAATAAGATGCTTATATCTCACAAGAGTTCAGGCTATGATATACACAATTATCCAACCACCGGGGGGAAAGAGCCAAGGAACAGATCATTTACATATATGATGTCTCCAGTTCTGCTGGTCCTTAGTCTCTATCTTTTACCAAATTGTTGATCATCTTAGCAAGAGGAACAGTTCCCTTAGTCATGATCTCCAACCTTGAGGTATTGGAGGCGTGCGAGAAGAGTGACAACCCGAAGAACAATAGGTCCGGGAGAAACAGCCTTGACGACAAGAATCCATGCCAGTAATGCGGTTGCAGGTCAAAGAATGCATCAAAGAACCTTCTAGTAGCATCTAAATCGAGTTTCAGCAGAATATCCATTCCAAAACAGAAGAACTCCCTCTGTCTACGCCTTTCAATAGGCCACAAGTCTCTCCATACCTCAGCTGAGAGTTGATCTCCTCTCAAGCTGTTGTTACTACTCGTCGAACCAAGGTATCTCACTATGGCGTTTGCAACTATTGGAGCAGCTGCAAGAGTCCTAGCTACCATGTAACCGGTTGAAGGATGAACCATTCCCGCTGTACCGCCAATGCCAACAACTCGTTGAGGTAAGACTGGTAAAGGACCTCCCATAGGGATCACACAACGCTCATCTTCCTCAATCCGCTTCACATTGATCCCCAAATGTTTCAGCCTAGCAACCATTCTTTCTTGGATATCTTCCATTCTCAGACCTGGTCTAGCAACAAGAGACGTCTCTTCAAGAAATATTCTGTTTGAAGAAAACGGCATTGCATACAAGAACGTAGGGATCTTGCTGTTCCGTTCTTTAAGCTCAGGATACGAGTCAAGATGTCTATCTCTCCAATCCATAAACACCATTTTGTCCACATCAAACGGGTGACCATCAACTTCAGCCACGATCCCATAAGCTACTTGATATCCAGGGTTATACGGTTTGTCATACTGAACCAAGCATCTTGAAAACCCGGTAGCATCAAGAACAACAGAAGCCTGAATCTTCACACCGTCACTGCAAACCACAGTGGAGTTCACCTCCTCATGAACCACGTTAGTGACCTTAGACTGATGAAACTTAACACCGTTGGTAATACATTTCTGAAGCATCTTGGATTTGAGCTGTTTACGGTTAACTCTCCCGTAAGGCCGGCTTAAATCCTTCTTGGCACCTTCATTGATATAGACAACAGCACCGGACCAAGTGGTGTCGAGGCAATCAAGTAAGTCCATGGCTTCAAACTCATCAACCCAAACACCATAGTTGTTAGGCCAAATGAGCTTGGGAGAAGGATCAATGGAACAAACAGAGAGTCCAGCCTCGGAGACCTGCTGAGCCACGGCTAAACCAGCAGGGCCACCACCGACAATAGCTAAATCAACAACTTTGTTCACGGAAGTGTCATATAAAGGAAGCTCAAAGTCAAGATTCTCCTTCTTAGTTTCAGGAACAAGATCCAAAAGAGCACTACTAGCACTACTACTACCAATTCTAACTGCCCTTTTCTTCACACCAAGCTTAACCCTTGAAGGATGTGGACCATTATTGCTTAATCTCTCAAACCCATGAAACTGAGGGATGAAAAATTCGAGCTTGTTGGGTGTTTTCAAAAGAGTATCCATCGAAACAAAGAAAAAGCCTTAACTTTCAGATAATTCAAGATCACCTGCATGAAACAAGAGAAAAAACAGAGTTTGAGATCTCCTAGTTGTAAAAGATGAAGCAAGAAGAAGAAGGGTAGATGGAAAGAAACACCACAGAGACTTACCCAGAAGCAGGAAGCTTCATGGAGATTGGAGATGGAGACTATTATCTTCCTACAGAGAGAGAGATGAGAGAGTTTGTGTCTCTGTGTTTGTGGTTTGAGTCTTCTGGTGGGGTCCACCCGTTATGGCTAAAATTAAATCTTATTTCCATGAATACAGATTTTTAACCTGTTCTGCATTTTATTAAAACCGATAGTGAGTGATGAATTATAATTAAACATTTAATATTATCATTTTAATATTTATAAAAAATCTATTATATTTTTGGTCCATTAAAAAGTATTATCCTTAGAAGCTTTCGGTTTCTGACTTTTGGTTTTCGTTTGAAATTATAATTAAATAATTAATATTATCATTTTAATATTTATAGAAAATCTATTATATATTTGGTCCGTTAAAAACCTATTATTTATTTTAAAAAGTAGTATTATCTTTAAAAGCTTTCGGTTTGTGACTTTTCGGTTTTCGTTTGTCAATTTGTCACTACCACTAGTACCTTAACTTAGGCATTATCTCATGTCTGTTGAATGTGATGTGTCAGTACCTCATCACCACAACTTTCATTTTATAACTTAACTTCACACCTTCTAGTCTATATTTCGCCACACACTCTCTTTGTTTGTTGTGTGATTAAGACATGAAAATACACATTCTACAGATGAATGTCATAAGACTCATACATTGATTCCAAGTACTAAATAAACAATTGTAAGAAGTAACAAAACTAAACACACAAGAGGACACTGAGAATTACATATGATCTTCTCACACTTATTACTACTACCAAACTTCAAAGCTAAAGAAATAATGTTCATGAAATCCTTTTTGTACACCGCACCCAAATAGTCTTTGCAAGCAAAAAAATAACATCAAGAGCCTGAATCTTTTTGTACACAAACGTGTCCTATGTTATAAGTGATGAAAGCAAAACCTGCATAGATTTTCACAAAACAAAAGATGATGTCAGATCTCTTAACATTCAAAAACCTTATCTGAGATATTAGAGGCAAATGGAAGGAGCATTGTTCTTACATGTTACCTAACTACTCGCTCCCAAGATTATCATAACTGAAACCTTCAGATATGGAGTCCAGCCTCTTGTTGTCTCCTGCAATAAACACATCATTATCAATCCACTCAATTGGAGAACAAATATAACGGATACTTTATTCTTCATTCTTTTTAACAAAGTCTCAAGGTTCCCACCTTGATATTCTCCCCTGTCGCAGGAGTCTAGGAAATTTTCAGCATCTGGAGCAAGGAAGGGTGATTTATCGTAGCTCTCTAGAATCTCTGAGATCAACAGGAAAGCTTATGGTTACAAATAATGAAGCCTACTATTAGCTGTTCAATGGCTCTTGTACTAACAAACCACACCAGTAACTACTTGGTTCTATATGCATTCTAAGATGTACAATGAAAGACAGAAGGAGTATATGAGATGGAGAAAGACCTGAGCTCTGTGAAAAATCAGCTGTTAAATCAGAGAGGCTGAAGTTGCGAGTAATTTGACCTAAGAACCCAAAAGTAGAAGCTTCTGCATCAAGAAGCGTATCACTCATGGTTTGGTTGTTGGACTCGTTACTGAAAGATGGGATGGAGGTATCTCTAACTGTGGAATGTCCTTCCAGGCCGTTCCGTTCACCAACATACATGAATGAAGCAGGGTTTGTAAAGGCAGTCTCAGACTTGATCATCCCTCCTCCATTCATTCCTTGCATCATAGGCATGTTTGTGGTCTGCGATGAGAGCATATTTGGAGAAGCATCAACTCTCCTAGCATGGGTTGATATGTTCACAGAAGGAGGCACATTTGTATTGAGTGTTGAAGAGCCATTGAGGTAGGCATTAGACAGATTTGAAGCCATAGGATGATGTGCATTAGACTTCAATGTTTGATCAGTGTGTTCAGACACATAGCCCAACTGTTTCTGATTCACTGTTAACAGAAGTGATGTCAGTTGCATAGATTAGCCATCTAAAAACATCAATTCCCTTTTCAATGACCAACATTTCTTGGCAGATAGAGAAAAAGCACATGAAAATCCATCTCGTTCCAAACGAGTCTTACTTGATTGAATGTGAGAACCATTTGTATTCTGAACGGAAGTAACTCCACTTGGACGCATCTGCTGCATATGGCGAACCTGCTGCTCAAGTAGCTTGTTGAATTCCATGATCTGGTGTTTCACCATGAGCCTAAGATAGTAAGCCTTGAAAAATTCACGATTCTCTTCTTCAAGCTTCTGCCAAACTGTAAATCATGATCATTAAAATACCTTCTTTCATAACTCATGATCGATTGTTATATAATAATGTCGTCAGACCCTTAAGCTTATAAGTTCTCATTCTAAACACTTCCCTGCTGGGCTGTGGCAAGTAAGACCTATTAAGTTAACTTTCCCAGCCAAATTGTACAGAAAATCTCCAGTTTCAGGCAAGACAAATAAAATAGTCTACACATGATTTTGGCTAGGGATGTCCTGAACTGGCAAAGATATATATATATATATATATATATATATATTTCATATTTATACCATTTAATCAAAGTAAAGGATCTAGAAATCAGAACCATGAATGAGCTAGGACTACACAATCAGATGCAACTATGATATGAAAAAGTGGATAACTGCTGTGGTTACCTAGTTCTGTGAACCCAGGCTCGATTTTAGCCTGCTCCAGTAAAGTTTCCACAACTTCTTTCTGATTCATGTAAAGTTGAAGGCATCGTTCTATAAGGTTTTGAACCTGAAATGGGGATGATAACAGGCAAAAGTAAGTTTATAGCTCAAGGTTGGAAGAGGATAGGAGAAAGAAAGATTCAATTAGACTCACACAATGAAGCTTACGGCCTTAAATCATCAAGTATAATGCCTTTTGATGTTAGAGGGTGTTACATATTTCTAGTTAAAAGCAGCTACATAGCTATTTGTGACTATCAAACCTATTCCTACAATACATTATTAAGAAATACATATGCCTCGATTCTACAATTTCATAATGGTTCTTTCCAAATTATTGAAGAGGGCAGCAAAGAAAATAAATGACTCTTCTCAATAAATAAGAACTAGCATTGCTATGGGAAAAAAAAACATAAACCTTCTGGACATGTAATCTATATGACATTCTATAGGACAACATGAACCTCAATATGTATCAAGAGAAGGAAAGTAATGCAACTTCAGAAGTTGAGATTGTGGTTCATTATGAAAACAAAGCCCTTCATTTTGTTTTATATTACCAGTTGTATGTCTTGACGTGAGACTCTTCTCACTGTTCCACTTGACATCTCTAAGTATTTTTCTTTTCTTTTTCTTCTAAGACAGAGCTTGTTCCTGTCGTGTAGAAGCAGTGTTAGTCCTCACATCTCAACTCCGGTACAAAGCAAGACCCCGGAGAAACTAAAAAAACTAATATTTCCACATGTACAAAGGCAAGCTCTTCTATTCAATCTAAGACTGTAAAACCTTCTCAACTGAAAAAAAAACACCAATAGTTCTATTGCCAAACAGACAAGACTCTATGCCAAGTCTGCAGCCCAGTCAAGGTGATTTCCCCAGGAATAAAGATGAAAAATCCAAACTTTATCGATCAAAAACAAAACTAAAAGAAAATTCATAACCTCCTATTTCCCCCAACCAAACCCAATACTTTTTAATCGATTCCGTCTTCAAATACAACCGGATCAAATCAAATTAAATGAAAAAAAAAAAACATGCGAGACAAGCACACCAAAAAAACAAAAAAGACACAAGCTTTAACAAAACAAGTACCTCAAATCCGAGATCAATCGTGGAGAGAGAGAGAGAGAAAGGAGAGGAAGAGGAACCTAACCTCACTTTGATCGTCGTGGAATATCAATCAATTCTTTTCACCATTTCCTTTTTTTTTTCATTTTACTAATTTTATTTATTTATTTAAAAATGAAACATTCAAGCTTTAGGGGAAGCTGCCACGTGTAAAATGTGTGACTGGTGGATCCCATACATCTGTTATCTGATCTTCTTGTTTTGATGGTCAAATTATTTTCATGGTCTCAACCATACAGAGAAGAATAAAAACATTAAGAAAGTTGATTTAATCATACACACAAATCTACAATGAGTATTCTCAAAACATTATCCATAAAGAAAGATAAAAAGTTGATTTAGTCATGCTTCTTCATCTTGAACCTTCCACTTGGGATTCGACTGAGAAAACCAGAATCAATCTTCTTGTAATGACTATGAAACTTCATTAGCAAAGAGTCCACAAAACCATCCACTTCATCTTCATATCTCTCATACACTACAGGCATTGTGTGAGCTCCCACAAACCCTTCACACCACACCAAAAAAAACATGCATCATCTTCATAAGAAACTCAATTCTCAATCATTTTAAAAGAGTCACTAGTAAAGAACTAACATACTCACCAATGTACAAAACAGTTAGGAAGTTGCAACAGCTCCCGATTATTGCGGCTATCCATAGTCCAAACACAGCCTGATAATGATGTTAGTGCAGGTTGATTAAAGCTCTTATGATGTGAAAATGTAATGAAAAGCAAAGACTACTCACCAAGAGGAACTGTTTTAAGTTCCCTCTACAAGACAAGTCCTGAAGAAACAACAAACCACGGTTAACCTCTGTGCCAATGTTCACACCCACATCAGCAACGAAATCTTTTGGAAGAACAAGGCGAGGCACTCTAGATTGTGAGCTGTTTTTTTTGAGACATGAATAGATTAGATTGCAATCACAAGGAACCAATGATACAATAACTGGTTTAAGAATAATTACCGGTTTAGGAACCCTGAGGCATTGCACCAAACGAATTGCGTGATCATACCAAGCAAGAGACCGTAACAAACGAGAGACAGAAAATGGAAGTTGATCCATTCGAAAAGCACCCAAATTGCAGTAGCTCCCATTAGAAAACTTGCAGAGATCTTCTTGTTCCTCCACAACAACACATCAGCAGCTGAAGAATCACTTAATCAGAACAACACACAAACCAATCTCACATACTGTGTGGATTATATCTTTGTATTCTTACATCGGCCACCGCCTAAGACATGATGAATTGGTTTGTCGCGACCAAACAAACGGTTGAAACGAGAAGCGACAGTATCTTGTTGTTCAAAGAAAGAAGCGTGTTTGTTCTTCTGAACTGCCTCCGTCAAGTTATCCACCAAATCGCCGATAGCTTCCTCTACGATGTTCTTCTCAGGCATGATTCTGAAACACAATCAAATAGCAAACTCAAGCAGAGCTGAAACTATATAAAGATCGAATCTTTCGGTAAGTTCTTGGAATCCCCCAATACGACCCATGTGTCCTAAAACCCTTAAAAGTATCAAACTTTTTACTAGTTCAGTGGCGATCATTACAATGATATGAAACTTCAGATCTTAATATTTGACGAGAAAGACAAGCACAAGAAACCCAGAAGTTGAAGAGCAGAACGGGATAAAGATGATGATGATGATGATGAAGAAGAAACCTTTAGGAATTGGAGAACACGAATCTGGTTCTGTAACTTTCACACAAAAAGTTTGCTTCTTTTTTTTGTAGATTCTGAAAGATGGATGATGAATCACAAAGAGGGTGGAAGTGAAAAGCAAGCGTTGTGATTGGTTGGGTATCTTTTAAAAAACGTGGGTCTTGTGTATGATTCTCTGACCCGACAAGTTTGACAAGTCTTTGTGAAAGTGATCTTTAGTGTAATAGAAGAAACATTGTTCAAAAAAAAAAAACATTGTTCACAAAAGCAACTAGTAACACACACCAAACTCAAACCAACACAACTCTCACAGAACATGTACAATTGTACAATCACAAAACTAAATCAAGGGACAATATATGTTACCTTCCCATCTTTCTTCTAATCCTTAGTTTCAACCTCTTCCCATCCATTGAGATTATGATTTTCAGTAGTTTGATAAGGGATATACAAGATATTCTGGTTCTTAAATATGAGAGGATTTGATTAGTTGAGCCTTTCTTTGTATGAAAGTTAAAAGAGTTACTCAAGAGATTCTGTGTGTTTACGAAGTTTCCAAAGCTAAACAATGAGTGTAACTGAAATGCACTTTTTTTAGAATAACATCTTCATGAACATTTAATTCTTTTGCCTTTCTGTTTAAATGAAAAAGTAGAAAAGGTATTCCTTTAATTTTGATTTAGTTTAAACAGCTGGCGAGTATTTAATTTTAAAAGGAACTTTTAAGATACTAATTAATATTTTATTATTTACCATAGGCTTCTGTTTTAAAATTTAAGACAGTATGTAAATCAGTTTAAGAAACGATGATCCAGAATCAATGAAATATAATTTATATGGTTCAATAGCAAAACAAGATGATGTCTCCTAACATTATCAAAGCTATCTCTAGCTGAGGTAATAGCATATGTTTGTTTTATATGTCAAGATGCTCGAGATTGACTCTAGTTGCAGCGCTTTTGATGAGTTCCTTCCGGGCATCGACCTGAAACAGATGCAGAGCACAGTTTTGCAACATGAGTTTCACCAGTTTATTATTTGTCTTTGTTTATGAACTAATGAGAATGAAGCTCATCCCTCATATGAAAAGATGTGAGTTTGTGGCCTTACCCTAGCACCCATAAGAGATGAGAAGACTACATTTGTTTCTGCTGCATCATCAACAACTAGTTGCTTCAGTATCCTTGTATCTGGATTCATTGTTGTTTCCCATAACTGCTCAGGCATCATCTCACCTAAACCTGCAGATGCAGAAAAACAAGGGATGTTATGGAATAATACTGTTGTGCCACCTCCAAGTTTTAAGGCATATCTAGATTTGGTCACCCAGAGCATCTTAATTGCTAGCCCAGATCAACTACTATAGATGAACTTGTCATAGTTTTTTTTTCTTTTCTAAGTGCCTTACAACAGATTCATGATGTGAAAAGCCACAAGACCACGCATTACCTTTGAATCTCTGAATGTTGTAGGATGCATTTCCAGGGAACGCAGCAATAACTTGTTTAAGAGCCGCCTCATCATAGCAATAGTGCGCCTGTTTCCCCCTCTCTACCTGGTTGTTTTCAAAGAGAAAACTAGCTTTAGGAAAAAAAACTTTCATAAATCTGAAGCACAACAATAACTGCTAAGAACTTACCTTGAAAAGAGGTGGAACACCAACGTATATGCAACCCGCGTCAAACAAGGCTCTCTGCAGAAGAAAAGAATCAGTCCACCAGCAATCTAGAGGTTTACTTATAATGAATGTTTTATTCAGCTAAACATAATACCTGATATCTGAAGAAAAAGGTCAACAGGAGTGTCCGGATATGTGCACCATCAACATCTGCATCTGTTAATATGATAATTTTGTGGTAACGCAAATTCTCCATGTTGAAATCTTCTCCCTGGAAAATAAGATTATATGTCACGTTGAGTTTGCCAAGATTACCGAAGAGAAAGAAAAGAACGAATAAGATATGCGAAAAGGATATATAACCTTCACTCCAAGACCAAGACCAAGAATAAGATTTTGAATCTCTTCGTTCTTATACATGGCTGCTTCATCCTTTCTCTCAATATTCAAAATTTTACCTCTTAAAGGAAGAATTGCCTGCATAGATCCAAACTACTTTGTGACGCAGTTCCAAAGTAGAAATACAAGCAGAACCCATAGTTTCCACTATCCTATATGTTTTAGCTTTTATCAAAAAAAGATAGTGGCAAAACCCATAGAGACACTCAAATCCTAAACAGCCTAATTCATCTATAGTTTGGTTTGTAATTTCACTCTCATCTTAATGACATCATAGAACGTTGGTACTTGACACTACTCAGAGACCCAGTCCATGTCCTTTTTGAGAGTAAAGAGAGAACTCTTAGACTCACAAGTATCTGCATACTCAAAGAAGCCAACCACAATTTATTAGCATTAAACTTTGCATGTTTTTTACCACTTAGACATGTGATGATGATTAACTATCCTTTTCTACCCCCTCACTTATTCTTGTCTAGTGACACAATGAGCAGAGTGGTTTCTTACCTGGAAACGCCTGTCACGACCCTGTTTTGCGCTGCCACCAGCCGAATCTCCTTCAACTATAAAAATCTCTGGTAGCATAGAAAAGAAGTCAATATAATTGACCAATATTGATAGTTACAAGTGTTAAAAGCTATGACCAGCATATACGACAGCCACTTGTTCCATTTTTTATCTTCTCAGTGAGTCTTAAGAGATCAAATGATTTGACACTTTAAACGCTTTTATAGTCATAGATACTCATGTTCTGATTTCCTACGAAAAGGCACTTCCATGCTGGCTAATGCATACCAGATTCTGCAGGATCTGTAGATGAGCAATCTGCCAGTTTCCCAGGAAGTGAGGATGACTTCAAAATGCTTTTTGATCTGACCAACTCCCTAGCCCTCTTGGCAGCCAGAGCAGCCTATAGAGACAAAGAGTCATTGGGGACATTTCGCTGAAATTAGTAACTAGGCGGAGGAGCAGTAAGGATACACATACTTAATCACAGATATCAGAATCTGAGCAGGTATATGAATGTCATACCTTGTAAGCATTCAAGGATTTAGAAATAATGCTTTCAAGTACATCCGGATGCAATTCCAAGTACTCCGTGAGGTATTCCTGGAGTGACTGGTCAACAATTTTTCTCACCTCTGGATTTCCTAGTCTCGTCTTTGGGAGGTTAGGCGACAAAAAAGAAAAAAATTAATACGAGCAACAGAATACAAAAAATGGTTATGGCCTGCTGACCAAAGATCATTGCCAGAAAGAGGTCAACAAATCATTATGCTCTTGAGTACCTTTGTTTGACCTTCAAACTCAGGATCAGGAACCTTGACTGAGACAATGCAGGTCAATCCCTCCCTAACATGTTCCCCACTTAAGCTAATATCCTTCTCCTGAAAACATAATCAAACGCCAATAAATTACACCTTAGTAAGCAACCATTATAGAAATGCATGCCTCATACTGGTCAAGATAAATGCCTAAATGAATGCAAAAGCAAACTGGTAAAATAAACGCCTAAATGAATGCAAAAGCAACCTTTATAACTGACACGCTTGTTAATCATGGATTAGTACATTGTTCATTGTCCATAGAGCATGCACAAGTGCGAACGTATTCTAGCAGAGACTATTAACTGCAAATGTACTAATATCCAAATTCAGCCTCAGTCCATGGAAAGGATGATAATTCTTGACCAAAACTATCTCGGAAGACTCTTTCAACCACAATTATCCTGTGCAGGTTTTGTGAAAAATGGGAAAGAAGAGAGGGAAAAAAGCTTTAAACCTCTAACATAGGACATATAAAGAATGGGAAAATGCAGTTAGTTACTGATATCACACCTTGATAACCTTTAACTTTTTTGCGAGGCTATTTAGAGTTCTTGTTAACGAAGCCTTCACACCTTCTATATGTGTGCCACCATCAATAGTGCGAATACTATTTGCGTATCCCAGCATCGTGTCTGAATAGGCATCTGAGCACCTGGTACAATAACGAGGCTACACAGTTAGATAATACCATCACATGCACATTCTCATCCAGAATAACGTCAGCATATAAAGTCATCAACTCTGCATACAGTACAGCAATTTATGTCCCGTTTACAGAGTAAACCATAAAACCAGTCAGCCTAGATGTTCAAGTATGTGGTTCTAAGGTAAACGCAAGCAGATTATATCTATTCATCATATAAGCAGAGGTAAATATTAGAAGACGTAACTAAAAGGAAAAGTAGTATACCACTGAAGTGCAACGTCAACGGTGGTGCCATTTATCTCTTTCCGGAAACCCAGCACATCATGGAGCGGTTTCTGAACAAAAGAGCTGATAGTTAACCTTTAGAGGATGACATATAGTAATTAGGATGACCTATGAGACCTAAATGCATAAGATCTAACTTGATATTGATTGAGTTGACACAAGCTGTAGTCATACTAAGACAGAGCCCTAAGAATAATGAACTAACAGGAGAAATGTAGTCAACATATCTTACCATCAAGTTAGCTGGAAAATAAAAGTATTGGAACCATCCCCACTGGATTTTGTTTCACAAAACCCTTTCCAGTTTAAAGTAATTCGCCGCAATATAAATTCTAGCATCAGTGATCCGCAAATATTTGAGACACTTTAGATAACCATAACAAAGGATCCAGAGTGAAAGCCTCACCTTATCAGTATTTAGCCAGCTAACATATTCAATTAATCCTCCAGCATAAAAATATTCACTATACAGGTCTCTTTCTGGATCATCATCCTCCTTTTTCAGAGAGATTGTAACCTGCATTTATTTATATGAACCACTTGATTATGGAACAGAACAGTATATGAGAAGTAATTCAAACGGCCAGGCCGCCAGGGTCCACGAACATGAAGCAAACAATTTAAATATTGACGTTTTAATTAAAGAGATTATCAAGTGATAAATGTACACCTTTGGATTTAGAAAAGCAAGCTCCCTAATTCTTCCAGCAATAGTGTTATGGTCAAACTGAATTGCAGTTGTGAATACTGAAAAATCAGACGTGGCAGAAAAGATAGGTTAGTCATCAAATCCTATCTTAGGAAAGGGAAAAATTGGGTTAGTACGGAAAATAGGCAAAACCTTCTTTGTCAGGCCAAAACCTGATGCATGTCCCTTGAGTCCCCCTTGACTCTGGTGGGAGGACATGACATGTAAGTGTTGTTATGGGCTTTCCACGAGAATACTTATGCTGAAACTCCATCCCATCTCTGCGAACAATAACCTCCAATGCCTGTGAACAGTAAAAGCTCCTTCATGAGTTGTATGAAAATTATTCCAATAGGCTCTTGATGTCTAGCCATATACAACAGTTGCATAGTGGAAAGTATTTGAACTTTTTCATATGATATGACTTTCGGAAATTGGATCATCTTTAACACAAGGATTTGAGATAAACTAGCATAACCTTCCTATAAGATCTAACTATTACATCTCTATTATTTTAAAACCAAATAAAAAAGGCACAGAGGGAATGTTCAATTTAGCAGAGTAGAAAAAGGAAACAATGTAGTCATATGGTAGAACAAACCTCTGACAAAGCATTCACAACCGATAAACCTACACCATGCAATCCACCAGACACGCTGTACCCGCTACTCTTGCCTCCAAACTTACCCCCTGCGTGTAAGACCTGCATAAATAAAAGGCATGACTGATTAATTGCATGGCCAAAAATCAGGATGACAAACCATAAATACATGTGTTTTACATTAAGACCAACATCATAGACCACTCACAAAACAATATAAAACAAAACTAGAATCATCTGCCTGAAAAGAGCAAACAATCAAAGCAAAACGTATCAGATAGTACATAACTAATAAACACCTAAAATTTCATGTCCATGTGAATGAAGACTGAGCTAGCTTATGAGTTAAAATAAACCGTTAGTAATTAACAGTAGAACCTTAACGCGATCTTAAGTCATATAAGGCAAAGATAATAACAAAAAATTCAAGTAGCAATACCGTGAGGACAGTCTCCAAAGCAGATTTTCTCGTTGCGGGATGCAAATCCGTAGGTATCTGCAAGAAAAGTATTTTGATATTAGCTTGATCGCTTGCCCTATACGAATTATGAGATGAAAGAAAACTATATGAAAAAATACGGGAGAATGAGTAAGTGCAACAAATCACATACCCCACGCCCATTATCTGCAATGCTAACTGAACCATCTGCATGTAAAACAACGTCAATCTTTGAAGCAAAACCAGCTTGGGCCTCGTCAATTGCGTTGTCAAGTATCTCATAAACCTAAGAAAACAACATATATTTAATATTATAAACAAGTTGAAAGGAGCCAGTGACGAACAAGAGAGTCCAAAGAAAAAAATGGGATTACCAGATGATGCAAACCACGAGATCCAGTGCTACCAATATACATTCCAGGCCTTTTCCTGACAGGGTCTAAGCCTTCCAACACCTAGTGCATCGTAGAGAGATGTTGATATATACATAAAGTGAAACTAGAAGATTCATTGTCCCTATGATTGGGTGTCCAAAAATAAAAGCAGCTGGTCATCTTAAACAAAGAGAAACAAATCATCAGAATAGGAATTACTTGAATGTGCTCGGAACTGTAATCCTTAGAGGTGGAGCTCTCATGGAGAGCATCAGTGTCCATGGTCGACGACATAAAAGACCTTGGTGAGACCGCATTTCTTAGTACAAGTCGTTGACTCAAAACCTTGGCTAACTGGAACTTTATCCTGAAACCAACGCAGAATCGTTTTAAATAACCATTGATGACTGCTCACACAACCAAGTCTCTGCTTTACACTATGGAAGAAAATAACATATATAGCCGACTAAGTCAGTTAGAACCAAGAAAGTCTACTACATAAAGTATATGACTTTCTGAGCAGACAGAGCTAAACTTAAGACAAAAAAAACAAAGATGAAGAAAGCAATTGACTTCACTTAAAAGAGTATATAACATCAATTCTCAATCTCAATTGCTTGGAAACTTACATGAATCGCATAAAGTCATGATTTTTACTTAGCACCGGAAGCAAACTGTTATGTTCATATTCATTTACTGGCCTAGTTTCACTGGAAACCAAAACGGAGAAGTAAAAGAGGACATGAGCTAAAACCTGGGTTTTGAAGAGGAGAGTGAGGAGGAGTGACGGTGGAGTGAAGGGCAAAGAGAGTAAGAGAAGAGACGAGGACGAGAAGCCATGAGACGAAAATAGAGGTGAAGATAAGAGGGTGGTCTCTGAAGAAGAGCCATGGAAGAGTGATGGAGACAGGAGGAGATGTTTTCTTCTGCTTCAAACCAAACAAAAAAGTTTACGGGCCGGTTTAGTCAAACCCAACGTACCCAAAGCAGGCTTCGGCCCAAACCTAACCTTTTTTTTTTACAACAACCTAACCCTTTATTTTTAGTGATTATGATTTGTGTATTTTTTGATCAAAAAATGATTTGTGTATTTTAGTGAGCAATGTTGACTTTTATCAGGAATTGTATGAATAATGCCCTAAAAAGTTATTGTTACAAAAATAGTTTACAAAAATCAAAATAACAAAAAAAAAATTATGCAAACGTGTAAATATGCAGTTCATTGGGTTAATTAATCTAAATTTATGCCTTAGAGTTATGATAAATTTTAGATGTGAAATTTAAAATTAAAAAATATTAAAAATAAAAAAATATTAAATTTTCATAATAAAATATATATATATATATTAGACATTTTTAATGCTATTTTGTGATAATTTATTTTTTTTAAAAAAATTGAGAGATTTGCCCAATTTATATTGTATAAAAAAGTGTTACAAAAACAACCTGGAATATGTACAGATTTGATATATTATTAGGAGAACACATAGTGACAAGAGAGTGATTACAAACACAACAATGATCATTGGAAAAAAAAAAAAGATCATAGTATCTATCACAATGCGATACATATAGGATAGATACAAAAAAGAGTATGAGATGAAGAAGTATATAACTCTAAAGGTATGTATGTAATGTTAAAGTTTAACCATCAGTTCCTAGGAGCCATCAGATAGGAAGCAAAACAGAGTTAATGAATCTCTGAGCTCATCTAAACCTGCGTTTAGTCTCTCCATAAGCAACAACTCCAAGCACCGTTATACTATACCCGCCAATTCCCATCACCGTGACCGGGTTTCTGAAAAGCAAGATCGAGATTACAACCGCAACCGCTCCTTTAGCGTTTCCGAGAACCTGAAACATTTGAACATTAGCATCTCTAGTTTTGTAAAACGTTGAAACGTTTTCTCATTTTTTTCCTTACCTGGAGAGTAAGCGCGCTTGTGTGCTTGGTAACAAGAAAGTTCAACAAGTTGGCTGAATAAGCCATTACAGAGTTAACCAAAAGAAGTATCCACATGTACTGATGTTGTCTTGCGAGAGAGAGAGTCACAGTCATCACGTCTGGTTCCATTACTATTGTGACGGGCAGAAGCGCAGTGACTGCTATAGGGGACATGTACAACATCAAATTCATCGAGTTTAGCTTTTCTCTGCAAGCCAACGTAACGACATGTTAAAAACTCCAAAACTCATTAATCTGCTGAGTTGTGTTTCATTGAGTAAAATGATCTTCTTACCCCTCGGAAGAAAGTAAGATGCCTTGAAGAACAGATTTAAAAGCTCTTGCTGCAGTAGCACTAATGCACATAATGAATCCAAACCAGTGGAAACCTGGCTCACCCTGTGACACCAAAATGAACAAGAGACAACATGACAATAACGAACATTCGACGACAAAAAACATTGCAAGAGAAACGAATAATTCACAGAACAGTGTTGATTGTAAGAAAATGGCAATAGTTACAAGGAGAAATTGTCCGATACGGATCTGGGTTCGATTCCTCTGGTCACTAGTGGTAAAATTTAACATCTAAACTCTCCTAACGTCCGGTGACCGAGTGACCGAAGTGTACTCCGACCGATAACGTAGACTGCTACGGACATTCACCGCTAGTCTGGACTCACTTCGGTGGGAGCCAGGATACACCGGGTTATTCAAAAAAAAAACCCGTCTGAAGCTTTAGATAACACATGACTTGAATACGCAGCCAAGTAAAAAAGATGAAGCTTTAGATACCTAACACAGGGCTGTACAAGATGATGAAACAAAGCAAATCTTGTTGGGTATCAGACACAAACGTGGAACACAAGTAATCATATTTAATGTATTAACCTTAACAGCGGATGAGACATCTAAATCTGCAGAGACGTTTTCATAACGAAACAAAAAAGAAAAACGTTTACCCCACTGGCGATGACGACACCGGTAACAACAGGGACAAGAGCACAATACGTGACCCAAGCCTCTCTCTTAAACGTCATGAGATACGCAAAGAGCGCTGTAAAAAACGGCGTCGTAGCACCAACGGCTTGATTAAACGAGACAGGAAGATAACGAAGGGAGACGTTTCCTCCAACGACGGAAGCACAAAAGACAATGCTAAGAGTCGCGACTTTCATGAACTGAGAGCGAGATTTGAGGTGTTGGAGAGGTACGAGCTTGAGGAAGACGATGGAGACGTAGCTGAGGATGGCGCAGGCTGACATGTGACACATCGTGAGGAAGATTGGGAATTTGAATCCGTAGTTGGATAAGAGGAACTTGTTGAGGAGAAGAACACCGATGTTGGAGGTGTACCAGAGGAGGATTAGGGATGTTATGAAGAGGGTTTGTTTCTTTGGAGAAGATGATGATGAAGAAGACGATGACATTTCTGGTTTCTGATCTGGGTTCTTCTTCTTCTTGTTGTTCATCTTCTTTGATGATGAGATGGAAATGTGGTTGGAGTTTTTGATTAGGAGACAGAGAGAAATTAGCTCCTTGAATCAGAGCATGGGGATGAGAGAAAGAAGAAGAAGAAGCGTAGATGTAATAAAGGAAAAGCATTTTTATTCTTGCAGAAACAAAAAGTGTTAGACTTATTGTTGTTTGATTTGTTTGGTAAACGTAATTAATGTCATATTAATACATTTATATACTAACATAAGAATTGACATATTTAATACTCTCTCCGTTTCATTATGTTGCATGTTTTAGATAAAAAAATATTTCATAAAGATAAATTTTTGTGTGTTTTTATAAAAATATTGCAAATTTTAAGAAAATTAATTGATTGAGATACTATTGATAAAAAATTATTAAAAATTGAAAATTACATAAATTAACACATTTATTATAATGATTTAATATTTTTTCTTAATATGTGTGAAACCCCCAAATTTTTTGTCATTATGAAACAAAGTGAATAGCAATTTAGGAATTTTCTTTTGTCAAATTGAAATTAATAAATAATGACAGTTGTTATGTTATAATCTACTTTGATTTTTGAGAAAAAATCTATAAAAATATCTCAACTTATACACATAATCATATTTCAACCAATAAAAAAATATATTGTAATAAAAAGTTAATAAATTTTGTATTGAAAGTTGAAAACAACATTTATTTTGTAACAAAAAAAAATTCTACAACAACACTTAATATGAAACAGAGAGAGTATAAAAGTATTTCGATTAGATTTCATTAAACTTTTTAATACAAATATAGGTGGCTATGTCGATTCTACATTTTTCATGGGCTTTTTTGCTGAATAACCAATTTTAGAGTGAAAATTAAGTAAATAGCAATGATTTTGACATAATGTAAAAACTAACATTTATACCATTATTCATCCGGTTATACCCTTTCACTTTACAATTACCCGGTAAAGATGTGTTCTATGGAAATAAGTTATCCACATCACACGTTTATTAGCCACATATATATGCAATAAGTGTCCTATTCTATATCGTTGGAATAGTATAGGATATAACCCCACCCACAATACACACTACTAAACATTATCCAAACCCCAATTCATATATATTAAACCCTAAATCCCAATCTAAACCCAAATCCAAACTCAAATATAAGGTATAATATATATTCCACATGAAAGAACAAGGAGCCATGTACAAGTTTATTAAACTCATAAATATGCATCGAGTGTTTTATTTCATATCATCGAAAAAGTATATGCTTAAATCTCTATTCACAATCCCTAAATACTAAACATTACCCGAACCCCAACCATAAATACTAAACCCTAAATATAAACCTTAAAACCAAATATCAACCATAAACCCAAATAGAATGGAACAAAATAAATAGTATAGTACATATTAGAGAAATTATGAAATATCTATACTTGTATGTAAGAAGTTAATGTTGACCCAAACCTCAACCCATATGTGGCTATAAAAAACATGATTGTACTGTAAAAACGATGATACAAAATAAATGAAGACTTTATTTTTCATGTACAATACATAGTATATACCCTATACAAATAGTATAGAATAGTACATTGTCCATTCTATTTATATACATAAAGTTATAATATAGAAATTCTATATACTATATAACTGTAGATCATATCCCTACCTTCTCCCTAAATACTAAACTTTAAATCATATTCACTAAACCCTAAACTCCAAAATAAAATATAATATTTACTTATAATATTTTAAATAAAATACAAGGCTCAAATTAATATACTATATTTTGTAATATTAAACTATACTATACTATAATTTATTCTCACTAAATATAGTATGGACGGTAAGTCATCTTCTACATATTCTTCTTTTTCAAGATACAACGACAAATATTGACTTGTCCACCATCAACACTTTCACCATTATTTTTGCATAATACTCTGGGATCTGCAATGGCACAAGCTCCATAACTAAAAAACAGACTATAAAAACAACAGGATGAAGACAATTGCTTTTTGGTTTCTCTAGTACAGTTACCGATAACAAACACCATTGGAAGAGAAGATAACACAGAAATATTAGTTGCTAAAATAGAAGCAAAAGAAGAGACACAGATATAAGTATTTGTCATAACAGATCATCGATCTGTGAGGAGGAGAAAGAAAAAAAATAAAAGAAGTTAACCGGTCATTTACAAAGGGTATTTTGGCATATATTTCATATAATATTGTTGAGGAGAAGAACACCGATGTTGGAGGTGTACCAGAGGAGGATTAGGGATGTTATGAAGAGGGTTTGTTTCTTTGGAGAAGATGATGATGAAGAAGACGATGACATTTCTGGTTTCTGATCTGGGTTCTTCTTCTTCTTGTTGTTCATCTTCTTTGATGATGAGATGGAAATGTGGTTGGAGTTTTTGATTAGGAGACAGAGAGAAATTAGCTCCTTGAATCAGAGCATGGGGATGAGAGAAAGAAGAAAAGAAGCGTAGATGTAATAAAGGAAAAGCATTTTTATTCTTGCAGAAACAAAAAGTGTTAGACTTATTGTTGTTTGATTTGTTTGGTAAACGTAATTAATGTCATATTAATACATTTATATACTAACATAAGAATTGACATATTTAATACTCTCTCCGTTTCATTATGTTGCATGTTTTAGATAAAAAAATATTTCATAAAGATAAATTTTTGTGTGTTTTTATAAAAATATTGCAAATTTTAAGAAAATTAATTGATTGAGATACTATTGATAAAAAATTATTAAAAATTGAAAATTACATAAATTAACACATTTATTATAATGATTTAATATTTTTTCTTAATATGTGTGAAACCCCCAAATTTTTTGTCATTATGAAACAAAGTGAATAGCAATTTAGGAATTTTCTTTTGTCAAATTGAAATTAATAAATAATGACAGTTGTTATGTTATAATCTACTTTGATTTTTGAGAAAAAATCTATAAAAATATCTCAACTTATACACATAATCATATTTCAACCAATAAAAAAATATATTGTAATAAAAAGTTAATAAATTTTGTATTGAAAGTTGAAAACAACATTTATTTTGTAACAAAAAAAAATTCTACAACAACACTTAATATGAAACAGAGAGAGTATAAAAGTATTTCGATTAGATTTCATTAAACTTTTTAATACAAATATAGGTGGCTATGTCGATTCTACATTTTTCATTCATACATTTCATATATTTCTATGAAAAAACAAAGAGTATTAGAAAAATTGTTTTCATAACAAATAACAAATTTTAGTCAATGGTATTTGACTCTTTGTTTTCATAACAAAGATTATTATAAATATTGATTCACAGCCAGATGATGCAGGAGAATAAATACAAAGAAGCTGAGAGATGCACTCATGAGCTTTGGGTTCCTGGTTTTGGATCTGCTCAGTTTCAAAGTTTGACAAAAGCGGAGGAATGAATATGGCTATTATGTACATTCGTTTCAAGCTCATAACTACTTTTATATTGTCCTCTGTAAAAAGGTAAAATAGCCAATATTCATTCTATTATTATGCCGGTGTTGTTTGACAGTAAAGGTATAAACACTATTCTCGATTCTGGAATCACATTCTTAAACAATGTGTAGAATAGAGTGTGTGTTGTGTGTGTTTGATGTTTGATGAAATATAAAATGCAGGGGTAGACTGAGAAGGTGTTATCAGGGTCAGCTACTTTCAACTACGAGACCTTCATGCTCACTCTTCTACCATTCCTTCTCGCTTAAGTTTATTAGTCTTCTTTTTTACCATTATCGTTGATGCTTCTTTTGTAAGAGGTTCTCTCTTCATATGAGAAATTTGATTGTTTTAATGGACTTAAACATAAATTTTATCAAAGTCCACCGAAGCCCCCTAAGATTAGAGTTTATAGGCCCAATTATCACATAAGACAAAGAACTTGAGTTAGTTCAAGTTTAAATTGCTTAAGAAAGTTTAACATTAACCGCTAATATATTATCTTGCACTATTAAAAATCTATGTATATGTTAAGAATATCAAAAGCAAGCAGAAAACATAACATTTTCTGAAAACATATTTTTAGTGACGTTTAAATAGAAACTAATCCCTCTAATTTCTACAAATGATAGGTG
>CAJHQQ010003263.1:0-47519 GCA_905132885.1 Moricandia moricandioides | reverse complement strand
AGAAGAAGAAGAAGAAGAAGAAGAAGAAGAAGAAGAAGAAGAAGAAAGAAGAAGAAGAAGAAGAAGAAGAAGAAGAAGAAGAAGAAGAAGAAGAAGAAGAAGAAGAAGAAGAAGAAGAAGAAGAAGAAGAAGAAGAAGAAGAAGAAGAAGAAGAAGAAGAAGAAGAAGAAGAAGAAGAAGAAGAAGAAGAAGAAGAAGAAGAAGAAGAAGAAGAAGAAGAAGAAGAGAAGAAGAAGAAGAAGAAGAAACGGCGTCTGTTCGTTAATTCAGCCACTAATTATGACGTGGAAAATCGGAACTGATGACATGGAAAATCGGAATTGATGACATGGAAAATCGTTAAATCAGCCACCAAACGAACACAATACGAATCCTACATAAATCAGCCATCAAGTACAAATATACGCCAGTCGTAACGTCATATTATTCTAGTAATTAATCTTTTGCAAATAAACCAGCCGTAATTTCGCTGAAAACTTTAAGTCAGCCGCTTCGTCAAATAATCCAGTCGTGAAGTGAATGATATTCTAGTAATTAATCTTTCGCTAATAAGTCAGCCATAACAGGGCTGAGTTTAAAGTTTAATCCAGCTCTTTATGACTGATTAACGTAAACCAGCCGTAACAAACTCCCATAACTCAGTCTGCCGAGAACCATAACTCAGCCTTGTCTTATCAAAAACTCAGCCAGATGTTCGACAAATCAGCCTACCCATGTATAAATCAGCTGTAACTTGTGTTCGTAAGTCAGTCATAATCTCATATATATATATCAGCCAGATTTCTTTAAATCAGTCGTCACGTACGGCTGATTTATGTTTGCAAGTCAGCCAATTTCTCATAAGTCAGCCGCGAGGTTTAAATCAGCCACTATGTAACATAACCCAGCCGTCAATACCGCCTTAGCGCTTAACGGCTGATTTCAGAAAAAAATCGCCAGCGATTTCCGACGTGGCGTCTGACGTGGCGTGAAAAAGTAATGGCATTCTTGTAATTACGTTTTTTGTTATAACGTAGTACAAGGGCACGCTGGACATTTAAAAAATGCCAGTAATAAAAAAAAGATTTGTAACACTCTAGTAATAAACACTAAAATGTATGACATTTGAGTCAACTTCCCAGAAATTATTAAGGTGTGTTTTTCTTTGAAAGACCACATTCATTATTTAATTAAAAGTTATGTAAGAGCATTCGCAACATCCTCAACAACTCGAGAAAGCTTTGCAAGTGTATCAGTACTTGGAGCTGCGCTTCCCGTAATGATGGCCCTAATTAGCTGGGCAGAATCAAACTAAAACTTATTCGTATGCATGTTTCAATCTTCAGCGAAAATCTGACAAATAGAGTAGTAGCTTTGAACTTAAAAACTCAGGAACGTTAACAATTCAACTGAGTTCATCCCATTGAGTATTGTGCTTCCACCACCGTTGCATGCACTTTTTCTTCTTCGAATGGGATTGTTTGTTGGATTTTTCCACGTCCCACTCCCCATTTTATGATATCAAGTCAAGCAACCGTCAGCGTGGTCAGATGAAACCGGTATCTATTGAAAACACGTTTCACGAATCTGATCGTATGAACTTCTCAAATAAAAACCAAACTCCTTTTATTAATATCTCTTAAGGAAAACTATCTCAAAAACCTTAAGCCCTCAAAACACAAATTATCTCTCTCACAATAATGCAACATCTCTGCATCTCTTTATATAACAATCTAATTATCCTAATCTCATTAGGTATAATATAACTTGATAACTCCTAAACCTATTGGTAAACCATTACTTAATAGGATTAGTAAACTTCTATCTCAAGTTATCTTCAAGCTTACTCCAACATTCTCCCCTTTAAGCTTGAAATCATCTTTCTTCAGATCTTGTAAGCCGATAAAACTTCTCATCTCACTAAACCGTACTCTTCCTAGAGCTTTAGTCAGTATGCCCGCCTTTTGTTCTGTCCCGGGAACATATTCTACTTCTACTAATCCCTTCTCAACACATTCTCGTATAAAATGATATCTTGTGTGTATATGCTTACTTCTGCCATGGAAAACTGGTTTCTTTGTTAATGTGATTGCTGATTGATTGTCGATTTTAATCACAACCTTCTTCCACTCGAGTCCCATAACTTCGCAGAGTAGATCCTTCAGCCAGATTGCTTGACGGTCTGCCTCTGTTCCGGCCATAAATTCTGCCTCACATGAAGATAACGCGACTGTCTCCTGTTTTGTTGAACACCACGTGACTAGACTCTCACCGAGGTAAAAGATGTGTCCAGTCGTACTTCTTCCATCATCAGGATCAACATTGTGGCTGCTATCACTGTAGCCAATGAGTCTTGGAATATATTCTCTTGACCGATTGAATGATAATCCGAGAGTGGTAGTGCCCTGGAGGTACCGCAAACACTGCTTCATTGCACATCCGTGCGACTCCCTAGGACTCTGTATGTATCTGCTCAAAACTCCAATACAATATGACATATCTGCTCTTTGTCCCCAGTTCCAACCATGTGTTTCGTCAAACACCACATCACGGCTTACTACTATTTTTCGTGTTTGTGGATCAAGCAACCGATATGCCTTTGAACCCGGTTCGGTTCCTAGATGAACCAATTTTCTCGATCTGTCATCAAGTTTTTTCAAATAAGGCTTCTCTATCTTAGCATAAGCAATGCAGCCGAAGATTCTCAGATGATTGATGTTTGGTTTCTTATCTCGGAATGCTTCGTATGGTGTTTTATCATTTAGAGCTCTCGTTGCGATCCGGTTCAACAGATATGTAGCGTGGCGTATTGCTTCACCCCACAGGTAATTTGGCATATGCATATGTTTCAACATACTTCTAGCCATTTCTAACAGTGTCATGTTTCTTCTCTCTACTACTTCGTTTTGTTGTGGAGTGTATGGAGCAGTGAGATGTCGTATTATGCCCGAATCTATACAGTAGGTGTTGAATTCTTCTGAGACAAATTCTCCTCCCCTGTCTGTCCTGAGAACCTCTATTTTCTCTTTCGTTTCTTTCTTGATTAAGTACTTCAATTTCTTAAATTTTTTGAACGCTTCACTCTTCTCCTTTAGCAGAATCGACAACATATACCTAGAGTGGTCATCAATGAGAACAAAGATGTACTTGTTCCTGGCCGGAGTACTAGGTGAGATCGGACAGCAGAGATCGCCATGAACGAGTTGAAAGTACCTTGGATGCTCGATAAGAGGTTGCTTGTGGAAAGACATGTCGTGTTTGTTTACCTAGCAAACACGACTCACATATCTTCTTCTCGATGTCAACATTAGGAATTCCTTGAACCAATTCCTTTCGTATCATCAGTTTTATTGTGTCTGTATTGACATGACCAAGTCTCGCATGCCATTTATGTGACTCACTCATTGTCGTTAACTGTAGGCATGTGACATTCCTGATTCCCATTCTTACTTTATATAATCTGTTCGGAGATCTCCTTGAATGAACAAGTAGCTTTCCGGTTTGATCATGCATTGTAAGTGTTTCACCACTTAATCTTATGTCACACCCTGCTTCGGTCGCTTGGCCTAGGCTGATGATATTGCTTCTTAGGTTCGGAATATAGTAGACGTCAGTCATCTTCCTCGGTTCTCCATTCATATCAACAAACGATATTGTGCCTTTCCCTTTGATATCAATGCGCTAATCGTCTCCGAATCTCACCTTACCTGTGACTGTATTGTCAATTCTCGAAAAGTATCGTTTATCTCCTGTCATGTGGTTACTTGCTCCGTTATCAAGATACCATATGTTCTCATTGTCTGTATTCGTCTCATATTTTTCTGGTATAACGTTTTTCTCATTCAGGTAGACTTCTTCGTGCATCATGAGTTCGTCCGCGTCCTGTGTTTCGTTATTGTCGTTTTCTTGTGCTTCTTGTAATTTAAGCAAACGATCCGGACAGGATGCAGCGAAGTGACCGATTTTATCACATCTTAAACATGTAATTTTAGATGCATCTCGCGTGTCTTGTCCTCTATAGTATCTTCCTCTACCTCTGCCATAGAAACGTCCACCACCACGACCACCTCTGTACCTCCAATCTCCATTATAATCTCGGTTTTGTTGTCCATATGTTCTATTTGGTTGACCAGACTGCGTTTCCGAATTTGCATACATCAACTTTGATTGATCTTCCGTGGTTTCTTCATCTTCGGCAATACGTTCCTCGTATGCTTTCAAACGACCGACAATAACTTCAAAGCTCGTTGAGTTGAGATCTAGCGCTTGTTCAAGGGAAGCTACGATATGAATATATTTCTTTCGAGGAAGACTTTTGAGAAATTTTCTAACAAGTTTTGGTTCTTCAATGGTAGCTCCAAGGGATGCCGATTTTGATGATATTTCGGATAGCCTTCCACTAAAATCATCGATATTCTCGGTTTCTTTCATCTTGAGACGATCGAATTCAGCCATTAATGTCTGAAGTCTTGCTTCTTTAACTCTTTCTTCTCCCATATGCCTGGCCTTAATAGCATCCCAAATTTTCTTCGCTGAGTCTAACTCCCCAACTTGTAATATAAGTGTCTCAGGTATCGATTGAAACAATAGAGCAGTCGCCATATCGTTTTTATCTTTATCTGTGGCGTTTTCCTCTATGACTTCCCAAACCTTGTGAACTCTTAGCGCAATCTTCATTCTTATAGACCAAACCATGTAATTTGTCGCATTGAGCATGGTACACTGGATTGTCGCGGAGCCTCCTCCTTCTTTCACGCGTCCCGTTGTTGTTACGATATCACTCATGATTCTTTGTGGCTCTGATACCAATTATTGAAAACACGTTTCACGAATCTGATCGTATGAACTTCTCAAAGAAACACCAGACTCCTTTTATTAATATCTCTTAAGGAAAACTATCTCAAAAACCTTAAGCCCTCAAAACACAAATTATCTCTCTCACAATAATGCAACATCTCTGCATCTCTTTATATAACAATCTAATTATCCTAATCTCATTAGGTATAATATAACTTGATAACTCCTAAACCTATTGGTAAACCATTATTTAATAGGATTAGTAAACTTCTATCTCAAGTTATCTTCAAGCTTACTCCAACAGTATCCACCCATGGATGTTAAGCTAGATGGGCTTCTGATGCAGCCTACATTCTTTTCCATATTTACTCTAGTTCTCTTTATTTTCCTTATACGTTTAGTTTTACTTAAAGCTTTTAGTTACCTTTATATTTATCGATAAGGATATGTTATCATTCCTTTTTCGAAGAGGCTTTGGTGTTTTGTTTTCTTATATATTGTCGATGCCTTGGTGTTGTAAGGTCACGACTTACTTTGATTAATATTAAGAGCTTTTATAAACTCTAAACCCTTGTTCTCGGATAACTGGTGTAGCCTGTGCTACACCAGTTGGTATCAGAGCCTTTCGGTTTTGATTCCTTAAATCAAAATCAGCGATCTATTGTTACTTCCGCACCAACTCTTTTCAGGCTTCATCAACTTCATCATGCCCCCTCGAAAGCAAACTCCAGAAGAACAGCAAGAAGAACTCCGCAATACATTGGAGAACTTTACAGCTTGTCTTCATGACACACTTATTCAAGCCGTTGAAACTGCCCTCACAACGGTATTACAACGACAGCAAAACGCACCTCATCATCAACCTCAAGCTCACAAAGCACAGCATCATCACGAAGAAGCCAATTCGGATGATGACTTGGCCGATAATTTATTCGCAAATCCTCATCACCCCCGTAACCAAGGTCACGTCGCCGCTCCAGCTGATCATCAACTCAATAGACGAGAAATTCATGCTGAAGATAGACGATGGGATTCAGGGTTTCGGGTTGAAATTCCTGAATTTTCTGGACATCTTAGCACCGAAGAGTTTCTGGATTGGTTGAGTTCCATCGAAGAAATTTTGGAATTCAAACGTATTCCAGGAGATCAATGTGTTCCTCTGATAGCATCACGATTCAAAAATAGAGCTATGGCGTGGTGGCAACAGGTTAAAGAATCACGTCGACGAGCTGGAAAACCTCGCATTGATACTTGGGAACGTCTAAAGAAACACATGCGCATGGCATTCCTTCCGTATAACTATGAGAGGACACTATAAAATAAACTCCAATCCTTGCGACAAGGTTCGCGTACAGTGGATGAATATGCAACGGATTTTTTTCACATGGTAGCCAGAACTACACTCGTTGAAAAAGAGGAACAACTCGTTTCTCGTTTTATCGGTGGCCTGCGGTATCAGATACAAATAGCTCTACAGCAATTCAACCCTCTCACTGTGTCGGAAGCACACCAGCGTGCTTTGGCAATGGAAGTACAGTATCGCTCTTCTTGGGGAACTTCAAACTTGCGATCACGAGCAGGCCCCGTTCCAACTCAGCGATACAAACTCCGCCTTGCCAGCTGAGACGCCTCAACATCATTCAACGGGTGTCCGACCAGCACCAGAAATCAACCCATCATCAGACATTACAACTAACACTAGACCACCGCGTACAGGGGCTCTTCGCTGTTTTTCTTGTGGAGAGAATGGTCATAGACAGACAGCTTGCCCACACCAAAACCGTTGAGGGTTACTTAACCAAGATGCTAATTTTGAAAAGGAACCACAATACGATGACTATGAATCTGATTCTCATCAGGAAGCAGACACAGAGTTTATTGCAGGAGATACAGGAGCACACACACTAGTTCTTCGTCGCAATTGTCTTCTGCCGCGTTCAAATGATAAATCTTGGCTAAGGACTACTCTCTTTCGTTCAACTTGCACCATTAATGGTAAGATATGCAAATTAATAATCGACTCAGGAAGCTGCACCAACGTACTTTCAGCATTGGCCGTAAAGAAGTTAGACCTCAAATCTGTCGCACATCCTTCCCCATACAAATTAGCATGGCTTAACAAAGGAGTTGACATCACTGTCTCACGACAAGTCAACGTCCCGTTCTCCATTGGTTCATACACGGACTCAGTTTGTTGTGATATAGTTCCCATGGATGCCTGCCACATTCTTCTCGGTCGTCCTTGGCAGTTTGACAGAGACACCACGCATCGTGGAAAAGACAACACGTACAGCTTTGACTTTAAAGGACGTACGATTACATTGCTTCCATCTCCAGAACAACCACAAGCTGAAGAATCGTTTACAACACGAACGGATTCCCCTACTCCAGGAAAAGACCAGACGCTTTTAACAATTCCGAAAGCCGCATTTGAAGCTCACATGCGTGATTCTAAGGTTGTTTGCGCATTGGTCCCTACTCCAGTTTCCTCTCAAGAGACCAGTCCCTCACCACCTGAGTTCGAGACCCTCCTGTCAGCATTTACCGACGTTTTTCCTACGGATCTTCCGTTAGGATTGCCACCCTTACGAGATATTCAGCACCATATAGACTTGCTACCTAATTCAGCACTCCCTAACCATCCACATTACAGGATGAGTCCTCAAGAGCATGATGAATTACGCAGACAAGTTGAAGAACTTTTGGCAAAGGGTCATGTGCGTGAAAGCCTCAGTCCTACAGCAGTTCCTGCACTCTTAATTCCAAAGAAAGATGGGTCGTGGCGTATGTGCGTGGATAGTAGAGCAATCAATAAAATCACAATTTGATACCGCTTCCCAATTCCACGTCTCGATGATCTCCTTGACCAAATAGGTAGTGCTTCTATATTCTCTAAATTGGATCTTAGGAGTGGCTATCATCAAATTCGCATTTGTCCGGGAGATGAGTGGAAGACTGCTTTCAAAACCAGTGAAGGATTATTCAAATGGTTAGTGATGCCTTTTGGTCTTTCTAATGCGCCAAGTACTTTTATGCGAGTGATGAATCAGGCCCTTAGACCCTTCATTGGTAAGTCTATGGTAGTATACTTCGATGATATTTTGATCTATAGCTCTGACTTGGCCAGCCATCTTCGGCACCTCCAAGATGTGTTACTTGTACTTCGACAACAACAACTCTATGCGACACGCAAAAAGTGTGTGTTTGGGTCGTCACAAGTATTATTTTTGGGATATGTCATATCTTCTACGGGCTTAGAGGTCGATCCAAGTAAAATTGAAGCTATCAAGTCTTGGCCGACACCAAAAACAATAACCGTTGTACGTAGCTTCCACGGGTTGGCTTTGTTCTACCGACGCTTTATTCAAAACTTCAGCGCATTAAGCGCTCCACTCACGGATTGCATGCGAGGCACTACATTCTCTTGGACTGAGTCGGCCGAGAAAGCATTCCAAACTGTCAAAGACCGCATGATATCGGCGCCCGTCTTAGCACTACCAGACTTTTCAACGGTCTTTGAGCTGCACTGTGATGCGTGTGCAAAGCAGGAATTGGAGCCGTCCTTAGTCAGCAAGGCCGTCCAGTTGCTTTCTTCAGCGAGAAAATTGCTGGTTCAGGGGCACATTACAGCACCTATGATGTCGAGTTCTATGCTATCGTTCAAGCCATTCGTCACTGGCGTCATTATCTCTTTCATCAGAAATTCATTCTTTTCACCGATCACGACTCATTAAAGCACTTGGATAGCCAGTCTAAGATATCAGCTCGTCACGCCTCATGGATCGCATATTTACAACAATTCACTTTTGTGATTCGCCATCAATCCAGTCGCACCAACAAAGTGGCTGATGCTCTCAGTCGACTTCACTCTCTTCTCGCAACATTCCATGTCACTGTGCCTGACCTTTCTTCTTTATCTGATCAATATGCGACTGATCCATATTTTGGTCGAATCTGGACAGAAGTGCAATCACGACTGCGTTCGGATTTTGTACTTCAAGAAGGATTTTTATTTCGCGACAACAAGCTGTGTATTCCAGACGGAAGTTGGCGCCTTAAGATTATTCAAGAGCTACATAATGAAGGCCATGTGGGCCGTGAAAGAACACTTCAGTTGGTCTTAGCATCGTATTATTGGCCTTCTCTACGCCGGGATGTAGCTCGTTTTGTGGAACGCTGTGTCATGTGTCAAACCTCCAAGGGACATGCTACCAATGGCGGTTATACATACCTTTACCAATCCCAACTCAACCGTGGACTGACGTAAGTATGGATATCATTCTTGGTCTTCCTCACACTCAACGAGGACATGATTCCATCTTTGTCATCGTCGATCATTTTTCAAAAATGGCTCAATTTGTTCCATGCAAGAAAACGACAGACGCAGTACAGGTTGCTCAGCTTTTCTTTCGAGAAATATATCGTCTTCATGGGCTGCCATTATCTATTGTCTCTGATCGCGATTCTCGCTTTCTTAGTCACTTCTGGCGTTCTTTGTGGAAGTTACCTCGTACCAGCCTTGATATGATCTCAGCTTATCATCCACAGTCTGACGGCCAAACTGAGGTTACAAATCGGTCCTTGGGTGATATGTTACGTTGCCTGGTTGGTCAGAATATTCGGGCGTGGGATAATGTTTTATGTCAGGCCGAATTTGCACACAACCATGCTGTTAATAGGAGTACAGCCTTTAGTCCTTTTTGGGTCGTCTATGGTTTTGTTCCGCACGGTCCCATTGACTTGGGGATAGTTCCAGATGCAACGAGAGACCATGGCGAAGCAGTTGAGTTCGTCGCCACCGTGTCACACATCCATCAACTTGTTCACGACAACTTAAAACTTTCATCAGCAAAGTATAAAGAAGCCACAGATAGACATCGCAGAGACGTTCAATTCAGTGTTGGAGACAAAGTATGGGCAATATTGACCAAAGAGCGTTTTCCTCCTCACGAATACAATAAACTAAAGGCAAGAAAAATTGGTCCTTTGGAGATTGTGGAGAAGATAAATGCAAATGCCTATCGTCTATTGTTACCAGCAAATGTCCGATGCTCTGACGTATTCAACGTTAAGCATTTGGTTCCCTATGTTTCGCAGGATGACATTCACGATTCGAGGACGAATCTTCTTCTACCCCGGGAGACCTGATGCAGCCTACATCCTTTTCCATATTTGCTTCGGTTCTCTTTATTTTCCTTATACGTTTATTTTTACTTAAAGCTTTTAGTTTCCTTTATATTTATCGATAAGGATATGTTATCATTTCTTTTTCGAAGAGGCTTTGGTGTTTTGTTTTCTTATATATTGTCGATGCCTTGGTGTTGTAAGGTCATGACTTACTTTGATTAATATTAAGAGCTTTTATAAACTCTAAACCCTTGTTCTCGGATAAAGCTTCGATTTTCAACGATCTCAAGAAGACAACTAATTTAGGTATTCTAATAATCAATAGATTACTTGTGTTATACGTAGCATGTGCTACACCAGCTTTTAACCTAAAATTAATTGGTTATAAGTGGAGTGGTCCATCTATCTTATATATTGCTAAGAATCTCTTCCAAATACCAATGTGGGACCTTTGTCTCTAATATGCCCCTTGAGATGATGATTCTTTGAGTGTCAATCTCATAATGTTTGGGCAAGATCGATAATGGATCGGATTGGATTGTTTGGATCGGGCTCTGATATCATGTTAAGCTAGATAGGCTTCCAACCTAAAATCAATTGGTTATAAGTGGAGTGGTCCATCTATCTTATATATTGCTAAGAATATATTCCAACTAACGATGTGGGACCTTTGTCCCTAATATGGGTCTCTCTTGCACATCAAAGCTCAGCCAACGTTAATTCCAAACATCAAGGTTCTGTCCCTTCCTCATTACCCATCCAACATTTTAAGCAACAGGTCTCTGCTTATGAGATTCCATTCCAGCCGTGAGAGCTAGAGGAGAATTGGAGTAGATAACCAATATGCAAAAGTCTCCGGCTAATTTTAGATAAAAAAACATCATTGAAGCTTTGAAAATATATGAATCATAACACTCAATCAGCCTTAGACTTTGATAGTTTGTCCCAGGAGACAGTGCCGGTCCTACAAAACCTAGGAGCATAAGCAAATTAAAAAAAAATTGACCACTTTCTGAGGTTTGAACCCTAGTTGCTTAAAGAAAACTTGTAGCTTAGAAATTTTACCACTAGACTAAAGGAGAGTCATGAAAACATGTGGCCGAAATGTTATTTATAATTTGGTGGCCGGAAGTCACTGTGTCTTTGGCTTACCCCAAGGGCCATCTTTGCCAGGAGATCCAAGCTACCTTTTTCTTTACAGTTTTTTCATCCCACCATAATCATGTGATAGATAATTGGGTACATTTGCAAAGAGAAACAAGAAGCTTGAAGAACATCATGTCATATGAGGAATTGATGTTACAACACTTTAAATCATGATCAGTTTCCCAGCCGTTGAGAGACACTTAGTAGACCATCCACTAGCCGTTTGCTTAATTATATCTCCAATTGATGTAAATAGGTAACTCTTTCTTCTACCAAAATGTTCGGGCCTTTTTACTGAGTCCGAGAGAACTTCATTATATAGAATAAAGACGTATGGTGAAACTGGGTCGCCTTGGCAAATCTCTACTCAGTTTCACCTTTTGTATAGGCAAGCCCTTGTGAGAAAATTGTAAGCGATTGCCGAAATGCATTGCATAGCCCATGTAATCAAAGGGCGGTAGAATCCCAACCGACCAAGAACAAGCTCAATAAAGTCTCCTTTAAGCCAATCATAGATATGTTGGACTTGGATGACAAAATAAGTACTTTCTTTACACTTTTTCTATATGCGAATTTAAAAAAATGGTTATTGTGGGAGATAAGACGCTCAATATGAATTATAATTTGAATATAATAAAGTTTAGAGAAATTGTGGAAAAGAAATTTTGTGAATAATATTTTTAAGATAATTTACTCGAATTGTACTAATATTATTGACGAAGATATTAATGAATACAAAGAATATAACACAAGATAATACCATTCGAAGAGAGTATTTAGATCTCAAGTGAGTAACTCAAAAAGCGTATATCAAATAATAGTCTTGTCTTTTCTTTTATTCTACTCAACTCGCTCCAGCACTCTACATATCTATGGCGCATGTGCCATGCCTCGCTTTGAATATCTCAACATGTTGTGTAACCGTTTGACTGTGGGTGACTGGATCTTAGTTTTTATTCGTTAGATCTATAGCCGCTATCTCGAGCTGTGAGGTGGCACTTTGGGCTGAAATACATGGGCTTCACCGATGGATCATGTGACTATTGTCAGTTTAGCTTTTTTCTGATTGGGCCTTTACTAAACCGAATTTATGTGATACATCTTGCTTCAATAGTTGTCACCCAACCCATTAAGTGACACATGGGTCATAGTTAATGGGCAGAGTCAACTGAAGGTGTGTCTTTTGAACGCTTTGATATCGTCTGTTAGATGAGTAGTAATTACTTCTAGTCGGATAGCTCGATATTGGCGGCTCTTTTTCTCGAGACTTTTTTTTACCGTTGATCATCTTTCTAATTGGATGCTCTAATTCAGAGGACATCAAACTGTCTCCTCCCGCACAACATAACTTTTTGAAACTATCATAATTTAAACAAGATTTTGGTTCATATAAGAAAAAATGTCGAGTCCCGACATCATGTTCATTTGGTTTTACACATTGTACAAAGTACAATACTACTTACCGTGGTGAGTGTTTATAAATGTGGATCTTGATTCCTTGAAGATTGATTTTCCTTAAAAAAAAACTCTTTTATGCTCTTACTTAAGCTCGATAGTTCATATGTTTCTCTGTACTTTCTTCATTAAATTTCTTTAAAGAGACAAATCACAATTCCTGATATTTTTTCTCTCGTTGCTTGATCTTCTTTCGAGAGATGATATCGAAAGGAGACTAAATGTTCACAATCCTCATCCTTTAAAGTCGTTGATGTCGCTGACGATAGAAAATCTCTTATCTTTCCGATGGACACACAAAATTTCCACGGGAGATAACTCTGAGTTTACCAAAATTTTCAAAACCACAAGAGTTCTTTCGAATGGAATTATGTTGTATGTATACGACGAACTTTGACGTAAGCTACCTCAGTTTCCCTATTTTTGTTGATTCTTACTTTAGGTTTTGAGCTATCTTCGGCTGGCCTTATCCTAGATGACTCAAAATTTTCAGGAGAGTTTTGGCTCTGATTGTAAGAGTTCGTGGGAAAGGAGTGTGTGGGAACCAAAATTCACACTGTCGATTTTAGTGAATAGAAGAAAGGAAAGAAAACTCTATTTTCCTTGAGGTCTAAATTCTATGCAAGAGCCAACGACAACTAATCGAATAAACGCAGAAAATAGGAAAATATAACAAATTAAACGAATTAAGAAAAGTTTGATCTTTATTTTGAATTTTCGTAAGAGCATGGCGATTATTACAATAGATTGTAAAAGCTTCGGTTTCAAGAGTTGTAAGCGAGTTTTCTAGTTCTACCTACCTAAAACCTTAAACCTAGTTGAGTCGCAGCTCAATAACAAAAGGCGAAGAAGACATGCAAAAGGTTTTATTGATTTTGGACTAAACCTTATGAAAGGCTGCCTACGTACAACTTTCAAGGATCAAGCCGAGCGTAGTTCAGTTTATAGAGAGTTGAACAAGAGATCACATTGTCTTTGCGAGTTTGTCTAGTAGTCGAGTGCATGCCACATAAACTAAGCATGTCGAGTATAATGCCTAAAAGGTGCAGAGAGTACTAAGAGTCCAGAAAACCATGTCTGTCTAAGCCCCTCTCCTTAGCTTCTCTTATATATACCTTTGAAGGTCTGTCTTCTTTCCTTTTCTGCCCCCGATTTGAGTTTATCCTTCCGCGGAAGTTTTCTTTATCTTCTCATTTTTTCATAATTATCTTGAAACTTGACAATAATCTTATTTCCAATTTATCCACTGTGAAAATCATGTAGACCGTCATTGCAATCGGGTTCATTCTTGTCTAAAATCGTAAGTGAATATTTATCGCGTTTTAAATCCTTCCGGGCCGTTTTGCAATTTTAGCGGTTTTTACTATTTATTTCGGAGAAATCATCCTAAATATGTTTGCATGATGTTGGTTCCGCAAAATAATAAACCACTCATGTAATCGGGGTGACTTTGGAGTTTAATTTAACTGTTGTCTTTCTATACGATTGACTCAAATTTTTTACGAGAAAACAAGTTTTTTGATTTTTATCATAAAACTCCAACGGAAACTCCAATTGAGGGGAAACAAGAAATGACTTAATAAAGATCTAAAGGAGAGAGTGATGATAATGGTGTGTTCTAGTCGCCCATGGGCGACTAGACTTTGTTGTGTGTCTAGTCGACCCATGGGCGACTAGACATTTTTTCGTGTCTAGCAACCCATGGGCTGTGTTTTGGAAAACTCATGTTTTTGTGGCTGTTCCGAAAGTTTAGTTTCCGGGTTTATATCAGAAACTATAGCTGGGATGGTCTTAATTAACGCGACTAAACTTAATCAGAAATTTTCTTGTTTCCGTAGGATTGATGCGAGGGAGTTTTGAGTAGTTTTTCCGAAGTAAGCTTACGTAGAAATTATCGAGAATGCGCTGAATATGTTACTATAGACTTGACACTTGAAATTTTAAGAAATTTTAGGTTTCAGAAAACATTTTAGAAGTTAGGGATACGATCTCCTGTTTTTCTTTGTTTAGTCTTCGTCAGCCATTTTAGGTTTCAAGTAATTCAGTAGAGATCAAATTTTTTTCTTTGAAAATTATTTGGAAGAAATACAAAAGTGAGGGTCGTGTACCCGATTTAATGTGCTTCCTTTTCTGCGAGTAATATAGGGTTTCTCCACGATTTCTTGGAGAGCAAGTTTTATTTTTACGAAAGGTCTTTGGAAAACATCTTTTGGTCGAATCATTATCTGTTGAGATTTATCCAACTCGATAATGAGGCGAACTTTACGGCGTTTGATATATTTTATTGTTGCCCTTTCTATTCTGAGAGAGAAATCATGAGCTTGTCTCGATGCTCTTCTTGTTGTGAAAAGTCGCGACTAGGTTTTTGATTTTCTCGAGCACTGTGGTGTTTGTGTATGCATTGACCATATGAGCAGTCACTACTGGAGTAGTTATACCAGCGTTGATGCGAGCTGAGAGTTTGTCTTTCATATTTCCGGACATTGTTTTGATCAAGCATTTTGTGGCCATGAGTTAGAGTAATCCGCCCCCACTCCTTCTAGCGCCAAACTATGGGAACCGAAATTCGCACTGTTGATTTTAGTGAACAGACAAAATAAAAAATACCCTACTTTCCTTGAGATCCGGATTCTCTGCAAGAGCACACGACAAGTAATCGAATAAACGCAGAAAATATGAGAAGATAACAAAACGAATTAAGAAAGCTTTGATCTTTTTTTTCAAATACTCGTAAGAGCATAGTGGTTGTTACAAAAGATTATAAAAGATTCGTCCGTAAGAGCTGTAAGCGAGTTTTCTGGTTCTAGCTACCCAAAACCTTAAATCTAGTTGAGTCGCAGCTCAAAAATAAAAGACGAAGAAGACACGAAAAAACCTTTTGTTGATTTCGGACTGAACCTTATGAAAGGCTGCCTACGTACACCTTTGGAGGATCAAGCCGAACGTAGTTCAGTTTATAGAGAGTTGAACAAGAGATCAAAAGGTCTTTGCGAGTTCGTCTAGTAGTCAAGTGCAGGACATAGAAACTAAGCATGTCGAGTATAATGCCTAAAATTTCTAAGTGCGTAGAGTTATAAGAGTCTAAAAAATCGTGTGTGTCTGTGCTCCTCTCCTTCACTTCTCTTATATGTACCTTTGAAGGTCGGTTGTGTTTCTTTTTCTGCCCCGATTCGAGTTTATCCTTCCGCGGAAATTTTCCTTATCTTCTTAATTTTCCATAATTATCCTGAAACTTGACAATTATCTTCTTTTCCATTTTTCCTCAGCGGAAATCATGTAGACTGTCATTGCAATCGGGTTCATTCTTGTCTAAATCGTAACTAGACATTTATCGTGTTTTAGATTCTTCCGAGTTGTTCTGCGCTTTTAGCGGTTTTTACTATTTCTTTCGGAGAAATCATCCTTCATACGTTTACACGATGCTGGTTCTGCAAAGTAATAAACCAGTCATGTAATCAGGACGACGTTGGTGTTTAAGTTAACCATTGTCGTTATATACTATTGACTCAAAGTTTTTACTAGATAACATGTTATTCGACTTTTATCGTAAAACTCCAACAGAAACTCTAATTGAGGCGAAACAAGAAATGACTTAGTAAAGATATGAAGGAGAGAGTGATGATAATGGTGTGGTCTAGTCACCCATGGGGGAATAGACTTTTTTCACTGTCTAGTTTGACCCATGGGCGACTAGACATTGTTTCGTGTCTAGTCTCCCATGGGCGACTAGTCATTGTTTCATGTCTAGTCGACCATGGGTGACTAGACATTGTTTTTTGTCTTGTCGCCCATGGGTGATAGACTTTGCGCGTCTAGTCTCCCATGGGTGATATATGTTGCGAGTCTTATTTTTCTCTTTTTTTTTACTTAAGGAGAGACAACATTTCCGCGGTAACTTTCAGACATCGGTTCCATCGTGACCGTCTTTGACCCAAAAACGGAAAAAAAAATCGTAAAATTCGTCATTTCTACAAAAATCTTTGCAAGAACGTTTCTTCGATCATTTTATTTGTGGATAGAAATTCTTTTATTCCTTGTCCGGGATGAAATATACGAAGTTTGTTTTTGTATCCTTACGCAAATAGGTTTGGCTTATGTCGCATAGTTTCTCTGACATTTTCAGCTTATATTTGCTAGGCACAATTTCTCGGAGGATTTTAGCCGTTGGTTTTACGAGGACCGATTTTGACCCCAACAGAGTGAATTTTGACATTCAAGAAATTCTGGCTCTTTTTGACGTGAAGAAGACTTTTGTCTCCAAAGGGTCTTTCTTTCTCAAACCTCACCATGAATTTCACATCTTTTATGGAAGATTAGTGAGGCCTTAGTCGATGATTTTGGTTTTAATCTCATACTTTTTGATTAGCAAGTGTTTGTTGGTAACATTCATGAAGTCCATTTTTATGTTGTCTCTTAGATATTGATTCACAGAAGCCTCGCAACCTTAGTTCTCATTTCCAGAAGTTAGGGAAACACATGAGTACTGGCAATACTTGGTGGCCCTCTTTCACCAATTGTGAGTTCATTGGGCTCTCGATCCTCTTATTCCTGCTCGGGAACCGACCAAGATTGTATCAGCTATCCGAGGTAATGCATCCTACTTTTTGTCCATTTTTTCGCGATTTACAACCATCTACCTTTGTAGAGGGAAGGAATATGAACATTCCTCGTATGTCAGCTTCTTGTTTCTCCTCGGACACTCCGACAATGACAAGAAAGTCTTTGTCCCATGGTCAATCATGAAAGAAGATAGTGGGACTTCCCGTGTCCAACCGAGAGACAATACATAACTTTTGCATGAGTCGTTGGTACTTCTGAATGGGCGGAGGTGACACCTCTGATGGTTCCAGAGATACCAGAAGTTTTCTCACTATTCCGATTACTCATGTTCGATCGCGCGAGGCTGAAGGTGCGTCAATCCTACCTACAAAGAGAGTTCGTCGTGAGGGATATCGCGTAATCCCTTATGATGGCAAAGCTAATAACAGTGGCCCATTGCATTGGTGCTTTGATTATGTGAATGAAATTCCAAATTATGGAGAATCAGGAGGGCCCAAGAGATTTGCTGCGAAACCTAAATAGAATTGTTGTCAGCTACAGGCTCTACGAAACTTTCGTTAGAGAGAGACGTATATGACAGCGGCGGTAGATTTTGAGAAGGTATTGATATGATTTATTTTTTAGGGTTTATTTACGTATTCATGTTTTATTTAATGATGGCACTCTGTTGAGCCGATCAACCAGCTAGTGGCCTTTACAAGAAGCACTTATTGTCTTAACATTTTGTGCAACCGTATTGTCTTATGTTTCCATGTTTTTGATTAATCTTTAGGGAGATGCGAATAAATTTTTATTTTAGTTAGTTATCAATTATAGATTCTTTTTGAGTTTTGTTCCTATATATATCAATGTAAGGCTGAATTGTCTTTCGTCGACGTGATTTTGGATTTTCTAGAAGTTACTTTAAGATATTTATGAACAAACATATAAGTGTTTCTTGAAGAGATAAACATAAAATATTTTCTTATTGTGTATAAAAACATGATTAAGTGTGAGGAAATGTGTTAAAGAGTTGTAACGAAGCTCGACAACCGGATTTTGACAGTTTGAGAACAATAATTGTAGATTTCCAAATAATTTTGTATGGTTCATTCCATCTATGCAGTGTTTTACGAGCGAAGTACTTAGTCCGGTAGCACATTTTGTGTAACGTGGCTTATGAAATTTCATTATGAAGTCTTATATGGTTCCTCCTGTCCCATAGTGTTTTGCAAGCCAAGTACTGAGCTCAAAAACAAGAATGTAGTATTCCGAGAGTTGTTTTCTTTGAAAAGAATCAGTAATGTGGATTTCTATTGGGAGGAGGTGCTTACTTTCCTGTTAAGGATCAAGCCTATACGTAGTTTCATTACTGGAATTATGTTCAGTCATGGTAGAGTTTGAGGTTGAAAAGCTTCCAAGACTTCAAGCCTGGGACATCCAGTTTGTCGTCGAAGATTTTGTAGACGCCAGGTTGAACTACTTTGGTGAGGTTGTAGGGACCTTCCCAATTGGTCCCTAGTTTCCAAAATCTCTCTCCATGTTATCGCCGACATCTTTTCGCAGCACTTCTCGTACTACAAATCATCATTGTCTAATTATGAAATTGTAGTTGAGAGTATATGAGTGTTGCTAGTTCTGAATTTGGATTAGATCCTGATCTAGACATGTGTTAATGAAATCAAGCTGATTTCATATCATTTCCTTGTTAAGCTCGGATTTAGAGTGCATACACTCCGCCTTAAGCTTATTATAGTGCCGGTATGACTGCTTCTATTTTGTAAGCTAGAGAGAATAAGATTTATTGAGTTACTTTATGAGGAGTCGTAGGGTACACCCAAAGGACTCCTGGAAGATCTAACGACCAGAGTTCTTTCTGAGAGTTGAGGTGCCTCGTTGTTTCGGTGTCGATCAGAAGTGGTATATTGTATGTAGATTTTTTCTAAACATGTTCGTTAGAGGTAGTGATGCTATATGTGTTTTGACGCTCCCATGATATGTTAGAGGCAAACCTTGAAATAATTTGGTGAAAGTTGCGACTGATAAGGTCATTAGATCTATGTTGATATTGGTTTTTTATCCCTTTGACTGGTACGAATTCAGGCGGAGCAATCCGAAAATGATGCTAAAGCCGCTAAGGCGTCGACGAAGGTATTTTCTCCACAAGGTATTGGGTGAGCTGATTAACGAGGGCGTGGATTAATTTAAGGTAAGATTTCATAAGTTCCTTTTGATCTTTGTATTCTCCATTAAACTACCTTGTGACCAGTTGAGAGCGATGTATCCTTGGATTTTGTGAACTCTGATTCTGATCGCTAAGCGAAGGCTTGTAATCAGAGCTTTGTATACGTATTTTTTAGAAGCGATGTATCCAAGTTTGAACGATTGTTATACGACTTCACTGATGAGAGAGGCTAATATGATCCCTACTCCTGATATGTTTTGGGATGATTCTCTATCGACATGGAGGTTCCATGCTTTGGATTGAGTGGTTTCTCTAGAGTCTATGGGTGCAAGTTTCACTAAGAAATTCATGAGGACATGAGATTTGGTGCAAGTTTGGGGCCGATATTGATACTGTACTCACAAACTTCGATAGCCCACTTACTAATCGCCATAATGACTCAGACTGTGTATTGTTAGCTATGGTTGGAAGGTCATTACTACCGTGGAGTGCAATTGGAAATATGGTCGCAAATTTTCTGATGACATCACTACTACCAATGCGAGCTTCTGTATTGCAGGTTATCTCATTTCTGCATCTATGAGGGTTTTACATACGTGGAATATTGGTTTTTTGTACATTTATCTTCGTATATAGACTCTGCTGACGGTGGTAGATGATAGGGCTACATACACTTATATCGGTTCTATTTCCTTCAGCTTGGTGAGTATATGTAGTTCCTTGAGATAGGATTTGAGTTGAGTGAAAGCCTCCTCACACCTCAACCTCTCATCCCACATGAAGATTTTGTTTACTTTTAGGAATTGGTTGAAGGTAATACATTTGTCGGTTATTCAAGAGATGAACCTATTTAAGGCTTTGATTCTTTGGGTCAACCGTTGTACTTCTCTAGTGGTCTTTGGAGAAGGCATATCAAGGAACGCACTATTATATTTAGGTTTCACCTTGATGTTTTGCTCTGTTACTAGATTCCCTAGAAATTTGCCAGAGGGAAATCCAAAGGTGCACTTCGATGGATTTAACTCCATTTCGTATTTATTAAGGGTTATGAAGTATTCCTGTAGCTAGTTTACATGGTCGACCATTTTTGGACTTGATTAGCCTTGTCTTTAAAGTCTTCCATGGTTTTACCTAACTGGCCGACAAATATTTTATTCAACAGTCGTTGGTAGGTGGTCCTAGCTTCTTTAAGCCGAATGACATAAATTTGTAGCAGTATGTATTGCGACCAGTGATGAATTTCATTTTCTCTTGGTCCTCGGGATTCATCTTGGTCTGATTATAGCCGAAGAATGCATCCATAAAGGATAAAATTTGGTGACCGGTAGCTTCGACAAGTTGATCGATGTGAGGAAGTGGAAAGTTGTATTTTGGGCATACCTTGTTAAGATCTATGAAATTGATGTATACTCTCCAATTTTCATTATTTTTTAACGACTACGGAGTTAGTGAACCAATCAGGATATTTCACTCCATGAATGGAGCTGACTTTCAACTGTGGATCTACTTGGTTGTTTACTGCTTTGGTGTATTCATGGCCTAGCTTAGAACATTTTTGCTTATTAGGTTTGTATGTGGGATCGACGTTTAACTCATGAGCTGTTATATCAGATTCGATCCCAGGCATATCCTTTGTGGACCATGCAAAGGTGCTAATAATATATCTCAAGAAGGAGATTATCTTGTTTCATGTGGAGTCTTGCAAGTCGATTCCTATCCCGACACAACTGTCATGGTTGGAATAGTCTATGTTTACCTTGATTATTAGATCTTTTGGTAGACTACATATAAATGAGTCGTTATTTTTTTGAGCGTTAAGTTGCGAGCTCTTTGCTTTTTTGTGTAATTTATCCATGGGGGATCGCTCTGTAAGCTTGTAGCAGCACATATAACGCTTCTGAGATGCCTTTTGGCTCCCATAGATGGTTTGGACGCCTTTCAGGCTCGAGAACTTCACACATTGATGATACTTGGATGGGATTTCCTTCACCAAGTAGATCCATGGCATGCTTAGTATGGTGTTTAAGGGTGCATGTTTATCTACCGTGATCAAGTTGGTCAGTTGTCTTATGTCTTTTGTAAAGAGAGGCAACTAGATATACCTGAGCGAGTGTTGTTTCTCCTGTGAAGCCAGTGAGATGTCTTCTTGTGCTCTCAATTCAGTTTTATTGAAACCCATTCGTCTGAAAGCATCGTAGAATAGTACATCAGTTGAGCTTCATGTATCAATCATTACATGAGACAACTCTAACGCTGTGACGACTAGTTTTATGACTAATGCATCATCATGAGTTTTATCGAGGTAAATTTTTTCACTTCCACGAAATATGATTTTTTCATCGGGACCTTCATCAGAATAATCTCCTTGGATTTTTGTTTGGTTTTCTTTGGTACGTCTTTATCAAGTATATTAAATCTTGACATAACTTTGAGCCACCAAAGAAGAAGTCGATTCTCTTAGGAGGTATATCCCATGGCCCCCAGAGTTTACTACAAGTTGTTAAAGATGAACAACTAGTAGTTAAACTAAGTAGTATTGTTCCTCCTAGTTAAATTGATCTTCCACATAAGATGAGGCATTTGAAAATGAGGTCTATCCTTGGTCGAGGACCGTCGGTGATCATGGTGACTTTTCTTCATCGGGTCTCTCCCTCTTTGGATAAAATGTTTTGGGTTCTTCCTTTGGTGGAGGAGAATTTTCTCTTTCCTTTGATTTTCCCACCTTTTGATCCTCTATTTTTCTTTGCTAAGAGTCGGATTCGAGTTGGACATTCCTTGGTCGAGTGTCCCTTCTGCTTATGGAAATTGCAACACTTTTTAGAATTGAAATTTGCATTCCTTGGATCGGAGGATCTGTAAATGGTGTAGTTATGTTCGTTAGATGACACACCATTCGTACGGGTGCTGCATTTTCTATAGGTAGATACTGATGGGTCTCATATTTTTTTCAAAGAGAGCGGTGGTTTGTTCTTAACAAACATAAAGTTAAAGCGGGTGTAGCGTGTCTTCTTTGAAATACGGGTGATTAAACTATTAGTTCTTCTTTGAAATCGAGAGGTGAAATAGACGTCATTTTTAGTGTTGTTAAGGTCGTACTATCGTTTGGTTTCATGATTCGATATCTCACTTATTTGAACCTATCAACGTAAGATATGATCGTTTCGTTAGGACCTTGCACTCTGCGAACACTACAAGAAGACAGGTCTTTAACGACTACGCATTTGGTTGTTAGTTGGTCGTAATAGCGGCATTACGACCAGCTAACAACCAATCACGAATGGTCGTTATCGACTAGTCGTAATCACTTATTCGAGGTACATTGGTCGTAACATTACGACTAATACTATTAGTCGTAAGGTAGATGTACGTGTACGATTAAAAGACTAAGTCGTAAAGTAGATGTAAATATATTAGTCGTAAACGAGAAGTAAAGCATTAGTCGTAAAGTAGAAGTAATATTTAGTTGTTCATTGGTCGTAAATTTACGACTAACTTACATCGTCCGTAGAGGTAAGATAGTTGTAATAGTATGACTAAATTACTTTTTCAGTAGATGTTCATTAGACGTAATTGTACGACCTATTAACATCCGGCTTAAAAATTAATTAATTAATTAATTTTGTAATATTTAAATGAAATTTTGAAAAAATATATTTATTTAAAAATTCGATTAATTTTTTAAAAATTGAAATCATTCATAAAAACATAATATATAACATCCATAAGTTTTTAAGATTCAAAATACAAAAAAAAAAAAACTGAAAAAAAACTAATTAATTGTTTAGGTTGATCTCATTTAAGAGATCAGCTTCTGATTGAGCTGCACGCCGGTTTAATTCTGCTTGCTCTTCTGGAGTAAGGGTGGGGAGGAAGGTCGGACGAAGAGCCTGCCACTGAGTCATAACCGAAGGGTTGACATTTGGTGTTGTCTCGATAAGCATATCGAACATATTCGCCAAAGACTTAAACATGTCCTTGTGGGTGGCTATGGTCTGGTTCGCAGATGACAAATCCCTCCGGATCGAGGAGTCTTCTTGGATCCTAACAGCGTATTCCACTCTCGCCCTCGGAACATCGTTCACACTCCCGACCCCGACCATACGTCCTCTTTTCTTTGGAACAAGCTTCATTGAATAAAAAAATTAGTATATGAAAAAAATTATATAATTAAACATAAGTTAAAAAGATTGAATATTTAACCTGCTCAAAAATTCGATCTTGTTTGATGGTGGAAAGCTGGACCGGAGCACCATCCGGATTCTCCTGAGTTAGCTGAGTCTTGACCTCCTAAATCTGATTCTCGACCTCGTTGACGATCTGCTCTGCTCGAGGATGGGAGTAAGTGCCATCGGAATGCTGGTGGGTCGCCTTGTAAATTCGGGCTAGAGATGGTGGTGCTCCTTCCTTGGCAGCCTATATTAAAAAAATAATTAAATGATTATTTAAATATAAAAAATAAATATGTTAAAAAAATTAAGAAACATCAAAATTAAACTTACAATTTGCAGTGCCCTTTTGGCATGTGGAGTATGTCCGGAAGTATGCGGTATTGGAAGGTTACCCTCAGCATCACGGGTCAACCGAGACGTAGAGCAAATCATAGACCTTTTGACTACCTTGGCCGACAGCCAATAAGCCTTCAAGCCATTCCAAACGTCATTGCTGAGGTAGGTTTCCTTTGCGTCATCCCCCAAATACCTCCACTTCTCCTTCCAGTTGCCAACAATGTTCTTGAGACGAAGCATGGCTTTGTTGTTGAACTCTTCCTTCACCGTCTCATCAACACCCATAGACCAATTCCATTTTTGCTAAAAAAATCATGGGAGAAAATTAATAAATTAAATAAATAATTATTTTAAAAATAAAATAATAAAATATATATATAAAATAAATTTAAAGCTAATCGCGAAGCACTTGAACCAAGTAATGCGAACGTGGTCCGGTGTAAGGGTCCAGTTCGGATGAGCATGTCGAAAGCCCTGATGATATCTCCAACGCTCTGTCCCACATTATTGTCTGCAGCAAACCTACAAAATTGAAAATTATATAAATTAGACCAATGAGTTAATTAATTGATATATTAATTAATTAATGAAAATGTCATTAAAATTAATTTAAAATATATTACCAAGTCGTGTCGGGTCGTAGAAGTGGATCGAGAATTGGTAAGCCTTCTCGTCCGGGCATCTGGAGAATGTCTTTAACGGTATATTTTGCATATTTTGAAGTCGGTGGCACCATCAAATCTGGATGAAGAGCTGGTGGAACCGGGGCAGCTGGTGGAGCATGAGGCTGATGTGGAGCCGGAGGCTGCTGTGGAGGCGGAGGCCATTGTGGAGCCGGAGGATGATCATACTGAGGCGCCTGCTCTTCATACTGAAAGTATGAATCATCATACTGCGGATAGTATGGAGCTTCAGCAGCTTCAGGAGCTGCGGGATCGTATGACTGTGGAGGCACAAATGGAACGCTCGGGATTTGGCTATCCGAAACATTTTCTTGTGCGGAAGATGTGCTGGAGGTAGAAGCTGATGGATCCGACTGACCGAGAAAAGTAGATCCGTAAGTATTTGCAGTCGCACGGGTTCTAAGTCTATTTCTACCGGTAGGCGTAATCATATCGTCAATCTGAAAAAAAAAACATTAATGGTTATATATTAAAAACAAATCGAATTAAAAATATTAAAATATAATTTACAAGAACCCTAAACTAATTCTAACCATAAACTTATTCCAACCGTAAACTAATTCCAAACCTAAACTAATTCCAAGCCTAACTAATCACCTAACTAACCACCTAACTAACCACCTAACTAAACAAAAAAATTACCTAGAGAGAGAATCGACTTGGTTGTTAGAGGGAAGGGAGAGAGCAACCAAATGACTTCGGTGGTCGAGTATATATAGAGATTTGGGTGGAGTCGTACACGCGTCGTACATGAACGACCAAAGGGGGACTATTGGTCGTAAATTGGTTGTAATATTACGACCAATGTGTGTCTAAAAATATTTACAACCAATTAAAGACTAATATTTTTTTTAAATTACGACTAAGGAGGGACTATTGGTCGTAAACTAGATGTAAATTTACAACCAATTAGGATCTAATATATGTACGACCAATTAGTGTCTGAATTTGTAATTCGGAAAAAAAGAAAAGAGGTTTATCAAAATTTTGATAAACCTCATTTCTAAATATATTTGATTGATTTGTAAAAAAGAAGAGGAGAAAATATACGGTAAACACAAATGGAAAGAGACAAAGCAAGACCTACATACGTTCAAACATAAATGAAGGTCTTGCAATGCCTATTTCCCCTTGTGATTGCATATATTTCTTCCATTTTTTTTTACAAGATTTCTAACAATCAACTAAAATTATCTAATACTCTTTCTAATCAACTTCTATGATTTGTGAAGAATTTTGGTGGTATTTATAGGAAGATTGTACGACCAATTAGGGACTAAAAGAGCAATTGGTAGAAATCTAGTCGTCATTAAGACTAACCAGTGACTAATAGAGCCAGTGGTAGTACTCCAGTCGTACATTACGACTAATTAATGACTAATTGTGCATGTGGTTGTAGTCTAGTCGTACATTTACGACTAGTTAGCTTCAATAACCCTTAATAGAAATCCCTAAACCCCAAACCCTTAACCCCAACCTCAAATCCCAAACATCGAAAGATTTATTATACACTTCCATACTCAAAAATACAATTGAACGAAAATGAGTGTCATATATTATTTGTAATGCATTACAAAGAGTTTAAGTACTAATAGTCTAAAACACAAATCACTCGTCATCAGAAACCTCTTCCACTTCATCATTTTCTTCAAATTCATCTTCGTTGGCTTCGTCTGTTGCATCGTCTGGAATTTCTTCATAACCCGGATTATGCGGATCAGCAACAAGTAAGAGCTCATCCATAGCTTGGTCGGGTACTTCTACTCCAGTTACGGCATCTTCTTGTAAAGGTGGTTCTTCATCAGTTAATACTCGGCCCCTAGGTGTAACTTTTATAGCGGCTAACCAAGCGATTCCAGATTGTCTGATCCTCGGATATGGAATAAAACAAACTTGGTCTGCTTGGGAAGCCAATATGTAGGGTTCAAATTTGTTGTACCTCCTTGTAGAATTTATGTCAACAACACCAAACTTGCCATACCGAACACCTCTATTGACGGTGGGGTCAAACCAGTCACATTTGAAGAGAACACATTTCAGTTTTGCAACGCCAGGGAACTCAACTTCGATGATCTCTTTTAAGATTCCATAAAATTTTGTCTCGCCTTTCACACATACACCATAATCATTGTTGCTCTCCGGCTTCCATATTCGTAAGTGTGAAAAGTGTAGCCTCGTGTGAAATACATAGATGCTGTGGTGATCTTGGCGAGCGGACCTTGTATCAACTCGTGAAACCACTGAGGATAAAATTGATCATCATAATCGACCTGGAAAGACAAATATATATATATATATATTAATATATAAATTTGAATTAAAAAAACTATATATATATATATATATACATATATTGTCATCTATAATACCTGCGTTTTTAACCATTTCACAAAATGTTTGTCTTTCCTTTTGTTGAGATCATTAGTTGATATTCCTGGTATAGCTTCTTCGACTTGGACAACAAAATCGTTGTTTTAAAACGAAATGATCATTAAAGTACTGTGTTAACAAGAAAAGTAATTATATTTAGTTACGTACCTTTCAAATAATTCAATCTCCTCGCAGTTTAGGAGTATATATGTGTGGGCACTGTGAGCGTCTTTTGAACTCGACCACCAGACTTCTTTAAGTTTTCCACCAAGACGTCCAATCTGACAGAATATATTTGGAACACCTTCAACAACATATGTCGGCATCACACCACCGTCATCATATCGGGTCGTAGTCCTTTTCCGTGTCCGGACTTGTGATCCAAAGTAATAGGACGTAAAGTGAGATGTTTCCTCATTCAAACTTCCAGCAACTATTGAACCTTCCACCCTTGCCAGATTTTTTGCTTTCCCTTTCAAATATTTCATAGCTCGCTCGTAAGGATACATCCATCCATTATGAACTGGTCCACGAAGTAGTGCTTCATACGGAAGGTGGATAACAAGATGTTCCATGACGTCAAAAAATGATGGAGGGAAGATTTTCTCCAAATTGCACATCAAAATCCGGATATTCGCATCAAGTTGTGCGATGATATCTTCAGTTAAGGTGCGTGCGCTAAGATCTCTGAAAAAAGCTCTGATGCCTACAAATAATTTACAATTATCAGTTTTTTCCCAAAAAGAATCAGTAATAACTTTCATTTTTTTTATACCTGCAAGTGCTTCGTGAACATTTTTGGGAAGCAACTCCGCAAATGCAAATGGTAGAAGTCGTTGCATAAAAACATGACAGTCATGACTCTTCATCCCCGAAAACTTTTGTCCCTGCTGATCAACACATCTTGATAGATTTGAAACATATCCTTCGGAAAACTTCACATCTGATGCCACCCACTTGAACAATGTCGCTTTTGCTTCTGCTGACAATCTGAATATGGGAACCGGAATTTTCCCATCGTTTTAAATATGCAGCTCAATCCTAGAACATAATGCAGGCAAATCCAACCTTGACTTCTTGTTATCTTTTGTCTTCCTCTGGACGTTCAACAAAGTATTGATGATGTTGTCAAAGAAGTTCTTCTCTATATGCATCACATCAAGATTGTGGCGCAAAAGTAGATCTTTCCAATATGGAAGTTCCCAAAATATACTCTTTTTGTGTCAATTATGCTGCGTCACATAACCATCAAGCATATTTCCAAGAGTATGCCAATTACCCCCTTTCACAACTGTCTCTACTCCACCATAGTAATCAATTTCTTTCTCGATTTCTATTCCAGATAAATACGGTGGAGCCGTGTCTCGAACAACTCTTTTCGCCCGAAACAATGTCTTGTTCCTGCGGTACAGATGGTTAATGGGAAGAAATCTCTGATGACAATCAAACCATGACGTCTTCCTACCATTCTTCAGCAGAAATGCGTCTGTGCTTCCCATACAATAAGGACAAGACAGCCTTCCATGCATCGTCCAACCCGACAACCTCCCGTATGCTGAAAAGTTACTGATAGTCCACAATAGAACTGCTCGCATTGTAAAGTTTGTTTTTGTTGAACAGTCATATGTCTCCACGCCTGTTGACCATAATTCCTTCAATTCTTCTATCAACGGTTGTAGAAAAATATTGAGGGACCTCTTTGGATGCTTTGGCCCAGGTATCAATATACTCATGAAAAGCAATTCATTTTCCATACACATCTTTGGTGGAAGGTTGTATGGCATCAAGAAGACTGGCCAAAGCGAGTATTGTCTTCCCGACATTCCAAACGGACTAAAGCCATCTGTGCAGAGCCCAAGATAAACGTTGCGGGGGTTGCTAGCAAAATCAGGGTACATCGAATTCAAGTGTTTCCACGCCTTTGCATCAGAGGGATGATTGATCTCTCCTTCCTTCTGAACATGTTCTGCATGCCATCTCATCATTGCCGCCGTCTTCTCAGATTGATACAATCTCTTTAGTCTATCCTTAATAGGTAAGTACCACATCCGCTGGTACGGCACCCGATTCCGCCCACGTCCTTGCGGTTTATATCGTGGTTTCTTGCAAAATTTACACTCTAACAATTCGGCATTGTTTCCCCAGTATATCATACAGTTGTCTATACACACATCAATCATCTCCGAAGGTAAGCCAAGACTATGAACAAGTTTCTGAATCTCATAATAAGATTCAGCACACAAGTTATCTTCAGGCAAATACTCTTTAAACAACTCAGCCCATGCATCCATACAAACTTCAGGTAAGTTATGATCAGTTTTGATATTCATCATCCTAGCTGCCAATGATAATTTAGAAAGACCTTCTCTACAACCTTGATAAATTGGCTGATTAGCTGCTGCTAACATTTCATAAAATCTTTTTGCATCCAAGTTAGGCCCCTCTACATTTTCGACCTCCTGATCAATTACTGATTTTGTTTCACGAAATCCATCGGTAACCATATCATGCATTCTATCATGATCTACCAAATTATCTTCTTGAATGACGTTTTCAGAAGGCAAATGTGGCTCATCTCGGTTACGAACATTTTCAACCTGATTAGTACAACTACCTTCATTCCTATTCTCACACTCCCCGTGGTTAAACCAGATATAGTAATGCAAGGTAAATCCTCTATTTACTATATGTTTCCAAACAGTTTCACTAGTAGCAAACTTTGTATTGTTGCACTTACGACAGAGACATAACATTTTACCTGTTTCCTGTGTGAGAGGCGTCTGTCCGGCTTGGTTCATGAATATCTCCGCTCCGTTGAGAAATTCGTCTTTTACTCTTCCTCTTGAATCTTTATGAGTATACATCCAACTCCGAATCTCATAAATATTTACAGACATTTTTTTCAACTTTTTTCGTTTTTTTTTCTCTTCTTGTTTTTTTTTGTGCATCTTAAGAATGAGGGAGAAGGTTATATTTATAGAGAAATTTTGATTTTGGTAGGTAGCAATGTTACAACGAATGTACGTTGGATTTCAATTTAACAACTAATTTACTCGTAAATTAGTCGTAATATAGATGCAAGATATTCGAGGTAAGTTAGTCGTACAATTACTCGTAAATTAGTCGTTATGTAGATGCAAGATATTAGAGGTAAGTTAGTCGTACTTTTACATCTATGTTACGACTAAGGTTTAATTTAGTCGTAAAGTAGATGTAACTTTACGACTAGCTTACTACTCAACATAGTAGTAGTAATTTTACATCTACATTACGGCCAAATCAACCTTAATCGTAACGTGGTCGTAACGTGGATGTAATATTACGACCAATATTTCCTGATCGTAATACCTGGTCGTTAAAGACTTGTTTTCTTGTAGTGGAAGAAGGTGCCTTCTGAAACTTTATCCTCGAAGAAAACAATAATTTTTAGGAAGACGGCTGCCAGTTGGGTGAAAATGTATTATGGAATTTTCCTCTAAACATGCGAGCCATTCGAGTGAAGGTTTGGTAAGATTTCTGACAAAAAACTTTACAGTAACCAACTTCCTTCTCCTTGTTGTTGAGGTGTGCTCGGGCTATCTCGAGTGTGAACACTTGTATATGAGATTTAGGATCGGATATCCCTGAGAATTCTGGAAAATTAATTTTCTCGGCATCTCGTAGACGAGAGTTGGCTATCTAGTTTGTAAACAAAGTTCAACGCATATCTTTTATATCGGGACATATATTGGGCGCTGAACAAGTGGCCATATGGACCCTTTAGTTCATTTCCACTAGATTAACGTTGCTTTGCTTGACATATCTTTGGAAAGACTTGAAGTCATTGATCCATGTTCGTTGATATGCGGTAGAAGGTTTGGTAGTACTTGGTCGTTTGGCGGAGCTACGCAACTTGGATCCTCATTGTTATTTCGAGGAGTTTGTTATTTCGGAGATCGAATTATCATGTTGGATCCTGCCATGGTCCATGTGAGTTTGATGCGGAGGCTTATGCCCTGAGCCATTGACGTATCATTCACTTGCAACCTGGTGGTGGAGGCGGATATCACGGTGGAGTTATGAATGGTGAGAGATCTGCAATGTTTAGCTGCGTAAGATATGAACCTACATTGGTTGTGGTGACGTTACTCCTTGGTTGCAGAGACAACATTTGAAAAATCAAGATGTTGTCGAAAGGGCGGATTAAAATCGGCCAATCGACTGGTTCCATAAATTGATCTGCTTCACTTGTATAGGCATTGTTCTTGTCTCTCAAAGCGAGCCTCGGAAGTTCGAGCAGACTTTCTGCTAGTGTGCTTGATCTACGAGTGTGGTGACCCTGCAAATTTATGCTAGCTCGTTCATCTCTCATGGGAGTGGAGAGATTGGTCGTTGACTCAATCTAGCTCTGGAAATGGACAAACCGTTGTTTCATTTCTATATAAGAATTGGGTTGATCAGTAGAAAGCACTTACTCGAGGGACCACTAGGAGTCATTCACTTGCAGTCAGAGGGTTCTCCAGAACGGATGCTTGAGATCCGTTGGTGACAGGAGTGTGGCTCTGCTCCCCTATGATCATGGTGCTTTGCTGAGTCATGATGACTTTGTAGAATTGGGTTGGTGTGTTGTTGCGGTTGGATTTATTAGTTGTAGGGTACATTTTGATCTAGCTGGTCTTTGATCGGGCTTTGAGTCAAAAAAAAAAAAATTTGTTTAGCCCATAGAAAGTACCAAATTGTGAGAGCTAAAACGCATAATTTTAATGTGGATAGAGTTATAATTTTGGAAACTGTGAAAAATAATCTATGTGAGATCTCTAAAATATTTTACTCAAATTGGACTAATATTACTCCCTCCGTTTCAGAATAAGTGTCATTTTTGAGAAATTTTTTTGTTACAAAATAAGTATCGTTTTCGACTTTCGATGCAAAATTTATTAATTTTATGTTGCAGATTATTTTTCTATTAGTTGAAATATGGTTAGGTGTATAGGTAATTATGTTTTTATATAGAAAATATACAAAATTAATTGTTTTCTTAATCCGTGTGAAAAATGTAAAGTGACAGAGGGAGTATTAAAGATGATATTGATGATCAAAAAGAGAAAAACACGAAGATAATAAAACTTGAAAAGAGTATGATCACCATTATCAAAAGATGATATCGAATTATTATTTTTATTTACCTCCATTTCTAGTTCTATGGTGGATACTCAGATCATTATGGGGGATGATCATCATCAGAAGAAGGGTGTATGGGTTGCTCGAGGAGGGAAAAAAGTTGCAGAGAAGTACGAATATCGTTGGTTGTTGCAGAACTTGCATCGAAACAAAGTGAAGAGATGGTACGCTTACGTTATTGTCTCTCAGGATCTTATGTAATTGTTTTTTTGCTAAAAATGTAAATATCATTTCGGTAATGAATGTTGAGGTCTACAAGATGTGATTAACAAACTATAAGGTTTCTAAACTTGGTTTCATGGTAAAAAAGTTAAAAACATGGAAACAAAACAATCGAAACTAAAACTGTTTTGCTTGAAAGGAACAGAAACTAAAGGCGTTCTGCTTGGGATTGAAAAGTTTGAGGAGAGATCCAACCGAGATAGGCAAGAATCGAAGATAGTCTGAGGAGAGATGATCCAACCTTATGTAATTGTTTCATGACCATATAAACATAACTGATGTCAATTCGAAGATCAGTGCATGGAATAGTATAAGAGACATGAAATATAATAAGAGAATTTAATTCACAACCTCGGAAAAATAAACTCCTAAAAATCCAAGTTGGTAAAAGAATCAATGGGCTGTGTTTATGGTCTCATGCATTTGACAAGAACGTCGACGAATCGCTTGTACATATGTTGCTTCATGTACATCTTCTCAACCTTCTTGCGTCCTTGGATCCCCATTTGCAGCCTTGCCTCTTTATTTCTAAGTAGAAACAAGAGATTGTGAGCCAAATCTTTGTTACCTAATCGTCCCATTGGGTGAAGCAGACCGGTCACGTTATGTTCCACAATCTCTTTTGTTCCTCCAGCATCTGTTCCTATCACTGCAAGTCCATACGCCATTGCTTCTATCGTCACTCTCCCAAATGTTTCACCAACTCCCTGAACAAAAGACAAAACCATACTTATTAGAAACAAAACAGCACATGCATTGAACAGTGTTTTTGAGGTCTGGGGAGGATATATTACCTGGGAGTTTGTGACGTAAACATCTGCTGCAGAGTATAATGAAGCAACACGAGTGGTTGCTGGAGACCATATAACTGACTTAGATAAGTTTCCGTTGCTAGATACGAAGCTTAACATCTCTTTAACGTATTCAACTTTGTTGCTCTTTGAACCCACTGATCCCAAAAGAACTTTAAGCTCTTGTTTCTGTCTTCCCTCTGCATTATCAAGTGTGAGAGGAACACTTTGCACCTGTCGAGATGAGCCTCTTAGACGATGTTTCTTAGAGGGGTTAACTTTCTCTTTCCTTAGGTTGCCCTTGTGATTCCTTTGAGCTTCTTCTTCTCTCTCAGCAAGTGCTAAGGCAACTGATTCGAGGAGAAGAAGTTGTCCCTTTCCTGGGTTTATGCTGCTAAGAGACATCACGAGCATGTCTGCATCCGTTAAGCCTAACTCCGATCTGACTGATTCACGTAGTGTTTGTCTCTTCTCCCTCATTTTCTCTGGAGAGAGTGTTGGTGTGTTGAGTGAGGAAGGAATCCCAGCTACAAAGGCTAGCTCGTCGTTAACAGATAGAGGAACAATCACTGGTTGTGATCTAAGCCTTATATGCTCCTCTTCGCACCATGTTAACCATTGTTTGCTCTGTGATTCAGATAGAAAAATTAGCATCTTCACTCGGTCAAGCACTGGTTTAGCTCGGTCAAAGTATTCTCTTCGATTCTCCATTATCCACCAAGCTATTTGACTTCCACCAGCTGGATGATGATTCATGTATTGGTCTGCAAGAAAATAAAAACAATTAATAATACATCTGCTTTCGTTTGATTATTAACTAGTCCTAACGAATAATGAATCCTTACCTATCCATGAGGTACATACTGCTGATCCTGCGATGATCAAATCTGCTTTCATGGCAGTCTTGAAGCTGAGTTCTCCTTTGTCTTCAACCACTTTGATCCTTCTCCTAGTGAGCTCTTGCATCAATCCACCTCTCCTGCTGAGAACCACTGCACTGACAGTTGCACCACAGCTCAAAAGCTCTGAAGCAAGCTCCATCATTGAAATTGGAGCACCAGTCATTGAGAGCTCGTGAAAAAGCAAGACGAATCTCCTCGACCAAACAAGGCGTTTAAAATCTGATTTCCTGTCGCAAGTCCCAGACCGTCTGTGCGGGCTCCATTCAAGAACTTTATCCTCTAGTGATCCGAATGGACCAAGAAGCTTGCCATAAGTAGCATTTGTCAATGGAAGTTGTGGATCTTGCTCATCATCCAAAACCTTACTCTCAACCACTTTAGTCACCTTCTGCTTACTACGTGAAGTCCGACTAGTTTTTCTCGTCTTCCGCCTGGAACTCAAGCTCCGTCGAGAAGCCACATCATCTTTCTTGCTCAGACTAACATCCTTCCTCTTATTCACAGCAGCATCATCTTTACCAGTAACACTCACCAAAGCATCAGAAGTCTCATTAGCAACAGAACCCATCCCTTTGCTCTTCTCCACTTGTACAACATCCTTTCTCAGCTTGCCTCCAAACCGTAAAAACTCAACTTTGTTTTCATTATCATGAGCCCACCTAGACTGAACATAAAACCCAAGATACGTCCAAAGAGTAATCAAAAGCAGCCAATAAACAAGCCGGCTACTACGAAACCACTGAACAGCACCAACTCTGCCATCTCTACGAGGAGTCCTACCAGAATGGACTCTAGGTGAACCCCTTGGAGTAGACCTCCCAGAGAGTGAAGACTTAACGCTTATCTGCCTTAGCGGAGACAACCGAACCTCTTCCATGGCGTCAAGGTTACAATCCCATATAAGTCACAAAAAGCAGCAAAAATAACCTCAACCTATAAAAAGACATGATGCAATCAGTATACAATGTAACTGTGATCATGATCATTGTAGATATATACGATTTAGCAAAGATTGATATACTAAAAATAGAAAGTCTATCATCAAAACTATCTGATACTAAAAGAAGGTTTAAAGCAGTATATCTATTGATAATTCAGATCTAATCTCCTCCCATGATATGCCTATTGCTATCTCAAAACCAAATCTGGAAGAAACTTGCAAAAATTCTCAGATAATTACGATCGGTCAGTTAAACTTACCAGAATCTAAATATGGATCCGCCGATACGCTAATGTATGAGCTTCCGAAGTAGGAATAGGAAGAAAAACGCAGAGTTAATCTGTGATTGTAAACACGAAAGATGAAGTCAATGATCAGAAGAATAGTGAAGACGATGTAGAAGGAAACGAGAAACGAGAAACGAGAAACGAGAAACGAGAAACGAGAAACGAGAAGCTTACCTAGTAGTAGTAGTAGTAGTCTTCGTCTTCGTCTTCTTCTTCAGCGGAAGCAGAGAGAGCGGAGGAGTGTCTGTTTCTTCTTCTGCTAATCTCTTTCGTTTATAATTAGCCAATTGTTTCCTTTTTAATTACTGACCTTTATCTCCTTAATTATTATTTTTTAATAACCCATGGGGATTGGGTCTTTTCTTTTTTCCCTTTCTCCTCCGTTTGTTGGATACTTATAAAAGAATTTCTCTTTTGATAAATAAAAATAATCCCAATATAAATTATTTATTATTTCTATACGATTAAAATAAGTAATTAAATTTTTGGTTTCTTAAAATAATTAAACTAATTTCAAGTGATTAGAAACTTCTCCTAAGTTTTTCAGGACATTCTTAATAACGAACATGATGTAGTAAATAGAAAAGGTATTATTGGGGGAAAAAGAGAGATTAACGTCTCTATTTTAAAATGTTTTTATTAACTTATGTACAACTTGTCTGTTATCATTGATTTAATTTGTATATTCTAATTTAATTGTATATGATATTATAAAATATTTTAATAACAGATTTAGATAATATTCTTATGAGTTTTATTTGGGGAAATTCTAACTTTATCTCAAATTTAATATCAAATTTAATACCAATTTTGATCATTTCCATAAACATCCTAAAATCGTTGTGAGAAAAAAAAAACTAAACTAAACCTGTTAAGTTAATTAAACATTATTAAAACATTAGTAGTTTTCGTCTCTATCTTCAACCCTATTCTAAAAAGGAGTATATTGAATTTGAGATAAATATCAGGACTTAATTTACATAAGAAACTATCGAAACCGTAACTCTTATTAGAAATCTGAGAACATATTATTTAATTATCTAAAACTTATTTTATTATAAATTTGGAAAAGAAAATATTTATTTTCGTCTCTATCTCCAATCCTATTCGAAAAGAAGTATGAAACTGATCAGGATCTAATTTATTTATGAATACTGAAAACTTATTTTATAAGAAACCTTAAGTAATACATTATTTGTTTTCGTGTCTATCTCCAATCTCTCTCTCTCCCAACATAACCAACACACAAAGTCTGAAACAAAACATCAACACAAAATACAAAACAAGAACCAACACAACCAAGAATCTCACTTCTTCTCTAAAGAGAAGTAAGAAACTTAACCCATATGATCTCTGCACTCTCCATTGCCTCTCTCGCAAACTCCTCAGCAGCTTGCTCCTCTTTGGCCTTCCTCACAGCTCCATGATACTCTTCATAAGCCTCTGAAGCATCATCAAGAAGATGAGAAAGACCATTCACAACCTCCTTAAACTTCACATCAACAGCTTCCCTCTCTGTTTCAAGCTTCTTCAACAGTTTCTTGATCGCAAAGATTCTAACGTACAACGCGTCTCCTCTCTGAGCAAGCTTCTTAGCCTCTTCGAAGTTAGTGTCCACGAAGGTTTGCTTTTCTGTGGCGGTCTCTTTGAGCATTTTGGCTCGTGCCTTTGCGATGTTGACTCGCTCAGAAGCCTCAAGTCCTTCTTTTATGACGTTTCTGTACTTAGATAACCTAGAAATGTAACTTATAGGAGCTGAGCTTAGCTCTTCGAAAGCTGCGGCCATAACGAGAATCTTCTCAAAATCTTGACGTGTCACGAGCTCACGAGCGGTTAAGCCACGAAGCTCTTTCAGTTTAGCCCTAAGGCTTTCTACAGTCTCTGATGTAGCTGCTGATTCACTTGTGGATGAAGTGAGAACACTGTGAGATTCCTTTTCTTTCCTGTGATTCTCAACTAGTTGAGTCAAAGACTTAGTGAGACTAGAAGAAATATCTGTTCCCTGCATAAGTTAAGACTTTGGAGATTAGGTTGTGATTTGTTTCTTGCTTCTCAAGAAAAGGTCAGGAAACAAAACCTGGAGTTCAGATTCTTCTGAGAAGATCTCTTCTATGCTATATTGTGTTGATATAGATATTGAAGCATCTTCCTCTTGCTTTAAACCAGCATTGTCCTGATTGAAACAGCCACAGACACCTGATTGTCCTAGTCCAAGAAACTCTGGTGTAATAGAATCACTTTGTTTCCTTCCACTCTGAGCTTCTGAAGAACAAGAAGGTGGAAATACACATTGTCAAACTATATTAACTGCTTAGTAAAATCTTGAAGTACCTTCAAATTCGCATTCGATCTCTTCAAGCATACTCTTTCTCTTAGCAGCTGTGACAAGAACTTATAAATTAGGGTTTCAATACTTGCATGAGTTAGTTGTAAAGAGAAGAGAGTTTTTACATTGTTCTTCATTGTTTCTGGAATCATCAGATTTTTTCTGTTGAAGACCTTCAATAGCAGCTGCAAGTACAATATTGAACAGGTTCAAGATCTTTTATGAAGCATATGAACTAACATAGAGACAGATAATGATATGTTGAGATGCCTTCAAACTCACGTTCCATCTCTTCTAGCATACTCTTTCTCTTTGCAGCTGTAACAATACATTCTCAGATTATTACCCTAGATGGAAAGAAATGCAGATGAGAAGAGTGTTTTACTTTGTTCTGTGTCTTCACTATACTTTTCAACTTGAAGTTGCTTAAGGCTATCTGTAGCAGCTGTAAAGAGACAAGACTCTCATATTAAACTTAGAGATGTGATATGAGCTATGGTAAAGACCAGTAAATGTTATGTGGAAGATACCTTGGAAATCACGTTCTATCTCTTCTAACATGCTTTGTCTCTTTGCAGCTGTTTAACATATGATTCAGAAAACCATATGCAGGAAAAGGGTACAGATAAAGAAGAGGGGAGAAATGTACCTTGTTCTTCTTGAGTTGAATCACTAACCTTGAGTTGTTCAAGACCTTCTGTAGCAGCTATGAGAAACAGAACACAGAAACATACACTAAGTAACATAGAACTTTTCTTGGTGACAGATAAAACCTTTTAAGACAGTTAGTAGTATGTATAAAGTACCTTCGAATTCACGTTCTATCTCTTCAAGCATACTTAGTCTCTTTGCAACTGGAACAAGAAGTAGAAGAAGCTTCAGAGACAATGTATCAGAGAAAACATAAAGAGATCATGAGACTTTACATTGTTCTTCATCATCCTTGCTTCCAGTAGAATCAGAAACCTTCATCTCTCCAAGGCCTTCAATAGCGGCTGAAAGTAGAAAAATATAAACAGATAATGCATACATAAACTCTTTTGATCATTACTCACATTGTTCATAATAAAACTTAAGGATCAAAAGGTAGTGGTGTCTCAAGAAACCTTCAAACTCGCGTTCGATCTCTTCAAGCATACTTTTTCTCTTTGCAGCTGTAAAAAAGACACAAAACAATTTACCAAATGCTAAACCAAAGACAAAGGATCAGAGAAATGTGAAAGGGAAGAGGTTCATTACATTGTTCTTCATTATCTTTGTCCCCAGTGAAGTCATTAACCTTTGGTTGTTCAAGATCTTTTGTAGCAGCTACAAGTAGGGAATGTAACAGATGACAAAACAAACTCTTTTAGATTAAACATTCCAAAATAGAGGAATTATTCTTAGACAGGTCTCAATGGGTATGTTAAGAGTATACCTTCAAATTCGCGTTCAATCTCTTCCAGAAAACTTTGTCTCTCTGCAGCTGTAACAAGAACACAGATGCTGCCTTAGTGAAGGATAAAAATTGAATCACAAAAAAACAAGTAAGAGAGGAAGAGTTTTTTACATTGTTCTTCATCAGTCTTTAGTTGTTTCAAACTAGTTGAAGCAGCTGCAAGTAAGAGAAGTAAGAGATGTATAGTAACAAACTTCTTATAAATAAGGCTTATAGAAACTAACTATAAGCCTATGGATTGAATCTATGAGATACCTTCAAAATCTCGTTCTATGTCTTCCAACATCTTCTGTCTCTCAGCAGCTGAAACAAGAGACACATAAGAACATGAAGAAACAAAATATTCATATTAAAAAAAGTGTAAAGAGGATGTTGTTCATACATAGGTCTTCACCGTCCTTGGACTCAGCCTTGATACCATCATATCCAGCTTGGTTAAGACCATTGAGATGAGCTGCAATTAATCAAGTAACAATCACTTTACTAAACACCAACTTCTAGTTAGCTATGGACTTAACAAAGATGTGACTTTCTATCTTTAGAATGCCTTTTCTTGATTCAAACTATTAAAACCATAAACACAGTCACTATAAGACATGGAGATTAACATACCTTCAACTGAATCACTGAAAGTAGTACCCTCAGATTCATCAGACAGAGACAGAGAAATAGTGGTCTGATCAGTCACTGTAGTGTTCTTCTGTTTCTCACTCTGTATATCTGAAGTTGAATACACACACAAACACAAAAGCTTTCACAAATAAGAAACAGAATTTGATAAATGAAACAAGAAAGGGGCAGAAAGATAGAGAGAGACTATACACTGATCTTCATCTTCCTTTCCTTGTAGAGCAATGACACTATCTGCAATTCAAAAAAAAAAAACAAATCAATTCAAGAAAAAAAATATAGAGGGAGAATCTTGATGATTCTTGGGAACTTATTTACCTTGGTACTCACGTTCGATTAGATCCAAATGACTCAACCTACTAGCAGCACCATCATCCTAAGAATATGATCAGATGCATCATTCTTCTTGAGGTTGAAAATAAGCCAAAAAAAAAGAGAGTACATGGTTTGTGTGTTACCTGACAAGAAACGTCATGGAAGCTTGATAGAACAAGACACAGAGACAAACAAAGAGCAATAAGATTCATTTTCATGGCTCCGATTTTCATTACAAGTCGCAATATTTTAGCTTGAAGAAGCATATGGAAACCTTTTTAAATACAAAAACGTTGTAACTAACTCAAACGTGCGTCTCATTTTTTTTCTTTCTCTCATGGCTCTTTCTAGAGAACTCATGGTGTGTGTGTGTGTTTTGGACAGAAGCTCATATAGTGTGTAGTGAAACCAAAGAGATATAAAAATAAATAAAAAACAAATCCAAACGCACTAGAATTAAGACGAATCTGGACAAGTTCTATACCACTTTACACCGTGTTCAGGTTTGATGTGATATTTATAAACTTTAGAGTTATTTACATAAAAAAGGACTTCTGACTTTCAACAAGTGAAATCCACATATTAGCTTAAATATTAAATTGCGATACGGCTCAACAACGGTAATGCGTTATGCGAGACAAGTGCAGTTTTGATAAAAAAAAAATACTGCCGTTTTGATAAAAATTAATATAAAATAAATATATTGTGTAGTTAAAAATTAAAAATTAAAAATTATTGTTTTACTACATAAATATTAAAAATAAAGTAAAATCTTTTTTTTAAACTAAAATTTTATTTTTAATTTTTCAAATCTAAAAAATGAATTCTAATATTACACTGAATACCAACTTTCACTAATTTTTACTTAACGTATATCCGGTAAAACCACATATAATCAAACAGAAAATCAGTCATAGTTTGACTGGTTTAACCAACTAACCATCAAAACAATGGTTAAAGTTAACTACGATTAATGTTACAAATATAAATAAAAATATATATAATTTTAGTAATCTGTATAAATATTCTTATAACTTTCAAATTCTGTTTTGTATATAATTTTAGAATAGTTCTTGTAATTTGCTTAGATTAATATTTATTATTTAATATTGTTAGTATAACTCGTACATAATAATATGAAATGTTTAATCGGCATAAATATATTAATATGAACGTCACTAAATTATAAAATATTTCGGTGAATTAAATCTACATATTTAAAACAAAGTGCAATAACTAGTGAACCTAAATCAGATCATTTTCTAATATAAAAATCTAATATATATATATAATGTAAATGGTATATTTCAAATATCTTATTGTAAATAGTATATTTCAAATATCTTAATGTGAAATATTATTTTTATTATGCCCAAATTCTATACAATTATTTTCATGATTTACATTTTCTTAAAAAATGTTTTGTCAAAATCGCACACAGTTCAATACCGCACCAAATAGCATGCGTAACAACCTTCATGTGTCGACACCAATTTTCATTCACAAAACAAAACCGCACTTGTATTTTTTTATTTTCTTTTATGCAAAAACCAAAAACGCACCGTACTTGATCAATCCTAGTGATTGGTGACCAAATGTCACTGTCAACAAATTTGAAAGCGCAGTCCCCATTCAATACCTTAGTTTCAGTGAGTCATTCCACTCATTTACTAGTGTACCCATTTACTAGTGTACCCGGAAAGAAACAGTCCTAATGTCCCACACGGATTCAGATCTGACAAAATGTAACTTAATAACTGAGTTCTCCACTAGTCCTAAAAAAAGATAAGTCACAAACAAAGACGTGTGGGAGTATATGGAATGTGATTGAATGTCAATATTAGCGATATATTCTTTCTGTTTTTAAATAATGTATATTTTAAAAAATTACACATATTACAAAAATTAATATTTAACTATTGATATATTAAATTTTAAAAATATAATAATTTTCCATAAGTTTTAATCAATAACAATTTAATAAATTCAAAATTGTCAATTAATATTTTTTAAAAGTTTACAATTCATTATTAAAACTATATAGAAAATCTAAAACATTATTTAAAAAAATATTAGAATGTGCATTATTTAGAAACATATAGAGTATTTTTGAGTTGAAAACACATTTACTCTCATTTCATCCTTTATTGTGCCAAATAAGTGAAAAACAGTTTTACATCTTTTACTCTACTGTTTGGGAAGAGTAAAACTGATTGTTTTTTCTCTTTGGTTTTGGCAAGAGTAATAAAGTTGCGCTGAGTTCAATTAATTTCTTTGTTTTCTTTTTTTTTCTTTGATTTGTTTATTCTATAATTTTTCAACTCATTTCCTCTACTTTAATTCCCTCTCATTTACTCTAACATTTAGCAATCACAACCATGATGCTTATATTTACCCTCTAAATGGTTGCTTTATTTTGTGAAACTCTTGCAAAAATAAGAAAAAGGTTTATATAATGCTATTTTTGTTCCAAAAATAAAAGGTAATGCTAACTATAAATTGGGAGATTTGCCACAAATAACTTAAAAATTCATTTGAAATGCAAAATTAGATCACATATTCAATCAATGTAAAACTAACTAAATATGTAATAAAATTACTATTTATCCCTTATGACGAAACATTATACCAGAAAATTATTTAATGATTATATCATTTGGAAGTTTACATTTAATAAGAGAAGTCTGAAAGGTGCAGACCTCCTAAAAATATACCTTGTAGATTTATTCAGAAGTCTACACCACAATTTAATCCAATAATTTTATTTTAAAAAATGAATAAAAATAATATGCATATTTTTTTATAAATCATCAATATAAGAATCAATATGAAGTATATAAACTAAATTTAAAAATATTTATTTGGTAACTATGTGTTGACAATGCTTATAGTTTATCAACAAAATGTTTTAATATATAAGGTTGGATTTTAGATTTTTTGTTTTATTGACATAAATTTACATATAAATGTTGAGTAGTTTATATTTTGCATATTTTGGTATTAATTGAGACTTTTTGGTTATTAAGTAAACATTTAGGGTTTGGAGTTTATGATGTAGGATATAGTAAACGTACAATGAAGTTTACTTAGTTTTAGGGTATATAGAACATCTTTTTTAGCCTACTAGGATTTGACAGTATAAAAAATTAGTTTTACATTAAATTTAGTTTTCCTTGAAAACATGTGAAATCATAAATTGAAATTATTAGAAAAAAAAATAACGAAAAAAATAAAAATTTATATAATAATTTTTAAAACAATAAATAATAAAGAACTAAAAAGTCCTTAAAGACTTATTTGTAAGTCTATCAAATAAGAACAATTTGAGATTACAAAAATTAAATAATTTTGTATGAATAAATTAAATTGATAATCTTCAAACTAATATTCAAAAATTGTGAAATCATATATTAAAATTATTCAAACAAAAAAAGAATAAACATCAATAATGAAATTTTCATAGTAGACTTCCAAAACTGTCTACTAAGTAAATTTACAATAAAGTATATTCCAAAACTTTTATTTTAGTAGACTTCAAAGGTAGTTTACCGTGTCATAAATTTTAACTGAATTACAATTTTTTGTACCACTATATAAATGAAATTTACACATCTCTCGTTAAAATAACTACACAAGTTTCTAAAATTCTCTCACTTCTCTCTACAACTCTCTCTGTCTCTCTAAAACTCTCTTCATTCTCCCTAAAACTCTCTTATTTCTCTCTAAATTCTTTCAATGTGAAGGAAATTTTTTGTTTAATTTGTTAATTTTTCTTATGTCATTCTCACAATATTATCTTGTTTTGTAGGTATTAGCATCCATGGTTTTCATCTTTGTCTCTAAAAAAGTAAGATTTAGATCTATAGATTTTTAAATATGTATTTTTTATGTTTTCATTCAAATAAAGTTCTAGATACAAACCTTTTGCATATACTTTGCTACCATTTTATCTTATAAATTCTATTTTTGAAGTTTTGCATATTTAAGTTATTTTTCACTCTGCTTAAAAATTAAAATTAGTAGACTTGAAATGAATTTTATTAAACCACATTTTTAAGCAGACTTCATAAAAGTCTACAAAATATGATTTTAAATTTTTGTATGTATTTCTCATAATTTTACCTTATTTTTGTAGGTATTTTATTCCATGATATTTGTCTTCTTCTCCCAAATGTAAGATTCACATCTATCGGTTTAAAATGTGTGTATTTAAATAAACTTACATATGCAAATTCTAATGAAATCTATTTAAAAATTACATTATCCGATAGAGTAGGGTTCTAATTAAGTCTACTTTTAAGTAGACTTCATTTAATATATAATAACCTTAACTTTTAAATAGACTTCATTAGAAATCTACTCAAATATAATTTTAACTTTTTGTCTTATTTTTCTCATAATTTATTGTTATTTTGTAGGTATTTTTTCTATAGTTTTTAAATCATCCTCCCAAAAGTAAAATTTACATATATAAATAGATTTTAAATATCTTTGTGTTTATTTTGAAATAAATTTATAAACTCTATATTTTTGCTTTGCTGTTATTTTATCTTAAAAGTTCCATTTTTAAATCGTTTCCAGAACTATATAACTATTTTCAAAAAAATTTGAGGTGCATTTTTTAGATCTAAAAATTTTATGTTACTGTAAACCTTAATTGAAATATACGTAAAAATTAGGGCTAGCAGACTTTAAATAAAGTTTACTAAACCATAAATTTTAAAATTCTATTTTTAAAATATTTTCTAAAACTAAAACTATTTTCAAATTTCCTAAATGTAAAATTTTTTAAATCTGAAAATTTTGTTTTATTGTAGACTTCATATACCTTATTGACAAGAAATTAAAAAGAAGATAACGCCATATTATTTTGTCGACTAAAACAGCAACTTATTGATACGATGACTACTACAGCAACACTCAAGTCAGGCTAACATGAAAGAGAAACCATAGATAAAAACAGATAAACAGCGTCCATATAAGCACACAAACTGATACAAATCCTCAAGAACAAGACTCTCAACTTTTTATTGGGAGGAGATAAGATCATAATTAGAGTTCTTCCCTCAGTATCTTGGATGTTGGGAATCCAGGCTTAAGGAAATCAGCATACCATTTGCCGGAAACTTTCTGGTGACGTGTCAAGTTGTTTTGGAAATCGATATAGTAAAGCCCGAACCTCGCCTTGTAACCATCTTGCCACTCAAAGTTGTCCATCAAAGACCACACATAGTACCCCGTCACGTTTACCTTGTCCTCGCTACAAAATAATAATAATAATAATAATTACAATTATAATGATAATCATGTCCATCATATTTTAATTATTTATTTAGTGTATAAATAATTTTCTATTAGTTTGGTTCTTACCAAATGGCTTCGTGCAAACTCAAGAGATGCCTCTGAAGATAATATTTCCTGTTGTGATCATTTGTTCCAACTGCAACGTCGTTGTGAAGGTCTCCAAGATCCTCTCCATATCCTTTAAAGAAAATTAGAAATAAATTTAGTTTTATTTAAGGTAAAAATGAAATTTAATATGTTTTCTGAACATTTTCTCTAACCATTCTCTGTGATTATAATCTCTGGGTCTCCATAGTTGTCCTTGATATACTTCAAAAGTTTCCTCATTCCTCTTGAATACACATCCAGTTTACCACCAGCAGGCTGATTAATGAAATAAACAATTCAATCAATATATTTATTTTAAGATTGTGTTGTATATATTAGTAAACTATAATATAAAATATACCTTGCTACCAATCTTGTATCCATCCACAGTCTTACTTTCCCATTTAACAAGAGAATCCGTGGCCCAACTAGGGTTCTTGGAATCACCGGTCTCCTCCATGTGAGACCCAAACTGTGAGGTATAATAATTCATTCCAACAAAATTTGCAGAGTTCTTTAGGATTCTCTTTTCAGCTTCGGTGAACTTTGGTAATCTATAACCAACCCGATCCTTCATCGACTGTGGATAGTCTCCGTAAGTTGTTGGATACAAATGCCTGTTTTTTTTTCATAAAAATAAAAAATAATATTGATGAAACGTTAGGATTAGAAAAAAAAATTATCTAGTGTAAATTTATATTAACGTGTTTAATTATTTTACCATCCCAGGATGAAATCAAGCACACGGTCAATGGGAGCTCCAACACTCTCAAGGTCGGCCGGTTCAAACCAAGCTGGACTATGTGCAATTCCAATTTTACCCCCGACACACTTTTAATTTTTTACAAAAAAAAAAGAAGAAGATATAACTTTAGTTAAAAATAAAAGATAATATACTCGACTAAGTTAAGATAAACCTGTTTGCATTTTCTGAAGGCTTCAACGGAATGAGCATGAGCCAAAAGTAAGTTGTGACTGACTTGATAAGCTTCGAATCCTGACCGTCCATCTTCACAATGCTTTCCCCATTCTTCAATGTATGGTGAACAACGTCCTGGAGCTTTCTTTCCAACGTCGTATCCGGCACGACTAAACACCCATGGCTCATTGAATGTGATCCAGTTCTTCACTTTGTGTCCGTACTCGTGGAAAGTAAAGTTTGCATATTCCGTGAAATCCTTCCTATATATTTTTATTAACAACAAATAATCATTCAGTTTACAACTATTAATTAATAAAAATTCATCTATATATACATGAATCAAGAACTTACACAATATTACGACTCAAGAAACCACCGTATTCATCTTCCAAATCTTGAGGAGTGTCCCAGTGAAAGACTGTTACTAGTGGAGTTATCTCTATATTCACAAAGACAATAGTGTTAATTAATCAAATATGATTTTTAATTACTTTTTTAGCTCAGGTGAAAAAAACAATTACTGTTTTTGAGAAGCTCATCGATGAGGTCGTGGTAGAATTGGACTCCTTGTTTGCTTATTCCCTTTGACATTCTTCCATCTGTTAATAATTTTTTATTTCCACTTGTTATATTCAATAGTATATTGTTTTATAACCATAATAAAAGATTGATGGAAATTTTAAAAATGAAAAACTTACGGGGAAAAATTCTAGGCCACGCAAGAGAAAGTCTAAAAGCATCAGTGTTGAGGTCTCTCATCAACTTGATATCTTCCTGTTAATAATAACCATAATGAAATCTATTAGCCATAATAATAAAATTTAAACACAAGGTTAAAAATGGTAATGTATTTACCTTGTAACGATGGTAGAAATCAACAGCCACATCAGCGTTATGATTTTGGCATCTATCTGTAAATTTATTTCAATATTGTGTACATAAATTATGTGCATAGTATGAAAATTAAATATATATTGACAAAAGTGAGAAGAACAATCTACGCTACGTGGGTATTTCTTAGTGAAAGTGTCCCACATGCTTGGTCCTCTGCAGCCTTCATCAACAGCTCCTTCAACCTATATTGTCACCACAATAACAATACAAAAAAAAATTAATATTTTTTTACTTTAAAACATTTTTTGGCTTAAAAAAATAAAAACATAGTTTGAAAGAGAATAATATAATATCAAAAGATGGACCTGAAACGCTGCCGTTGCGGTTCCCCAAAGGAAGCCTTCAGGAAAGCTAGCTCTACTAAACTTCTCAGCTTGACGACAGACAGGCTCGCTGGCTTTGGTCGGAGAACGGACCAGAGTTAGAACCAGAAGTAACCCGAACAGTAAAGGAACCTTCTCGAACTTCACCATGTTGTGTTTCTCTCTTTCACTATATCACTCTAAAGACTGGTG
>CAJHQQ010003262.1:0-47519 GCA_905132885.1 Moricandia moricandioides | reverse complement strand
TTTCCGTTATACCATTATTTCCAAAATCACCCAAGCAGGTTTTAAAAATATTAGTTTTAATTTGTTCTGAGTTCTCATGCTTCCAGTTCCATCCTTTGCTTTCATCGAAAATAACGTCTCGACTCACAATGTTTTTTTTTGTCTGCGGATCATACTTTTGATCCCGGTTCGGTTCCTAGATGTATGAGCACTCGTGATCTTTCCTCCAGTTTCTTAAGGTGTTGTTTCACCACTTTTACGTAGACAATTCACCCGAAAGTTTGTATGTGACTTAGGTTGGGTTTACTTCCTCGAAAAGATTCATAGGGAGTCACAACTTTTGAGTACCCTAGTAGCAACATAGTTCAAAATGTATATTGAGTGCCTCACTGCCTCATCCCACGGATAGTTTGGAAGTTTGAAGGGTTTTAGAACACTTCGAGTCATCTCCATTAGTGTCATGTTACGTCTCTCATCAACTCCGTTTTGTTGAGGTGTATACGAAGCTGTTAAGTGGCGTTTTATTCATGTTTTATCACAAAACTCATTAGACTCTTGAGAGGTAAACTCTCCTCCTCTATCTGTTCTAAAACTTTGCACTTTCTCCTTTGAATCTCGTTCTACTATTTTTTTAAAATTCTTGAACTTATCAAACACATCGCTTTTCTCCTTCAATAATACAGTCCACATGTATCGAGGGTGGTTGTCGATGCGCACAAACAAGTATTGTTCCCAGGAAGTGTGCTTGGCATTATAGGCCCACACATGTCACCGTGGACAAGTTCAAGTGTTATTCTAGCTCGATATGTTGTTGCTTGGGGAAACATTTTTCACGTTTCCATTCCGAGAAGACATGAACTTCAAATTCTCTTGTTGTTGGTAACATGTGGTATTCCAATAATGAGCCCCCTTCTGAACCATTGCCTTTATTGTTTCAAAGTTGATATGCCCTAATCTTGCATGCCATCGTATTGATTCACTAGATGTCGTCGATAGTATACATATATTGTCTTTTTAATCCCATAGGAACCTTATACAATCGATTCTTTGACCGTGTAACATTTACTAACAACTTTCCATCTCAATCGTGCATGGTCAAGTATTATCCCTTTAATCTTATATCACAACCAAGCTTCTGTAGCCTATATGAGGCTGATGATGTTACTTTTTAGGTCTGGAATGTAATATACGTCGAACATGATTCCTGATTCTCCATTTATCTCAACGAACTCGATAGACCCTTTCCCTTTAATGTAAATCTATGAAACATCTCCAAATTTCACCTTTCCAGTGATAGATTCGTTTATCATTGTGAAGCAACGTTGATCTCCAGTCATGTGGTTACTAGCTCTGTTATCTAAGTACCACATATTCTATTGATCGTTGTGAGTCTGGAACTTGCTTGGCATAACCATGTCTTCGTTTAAATACACTACTTCGTGCATCATGAGCTCATCTGCATTATGTGTATCATCCTTAACTTTCTCTTGCGCCTCTTGTAGCTTTAGTAGACGATCGAGACAGGTAGATGCATAATGACCCATCTTGTCACACCAAAAACATGTTATCCTCGATGTGTCTCTGCCTCCATTATATCGTCAATGACCCCTACCTCTGTAAAATCTTTTGCCTCGTCTTCTGTTTCCTTGGTATTCATCGTAGTACTCATGAGAAGTTTGGGAGTCCGTGCTGGTGTCAATGAGTTTCCTTTAATCTTCTTGAACATCTTCTTCTTCAGTCACTCTTTCTTCATAGGCCTTCAGTTAACCAACAAGGTCTTCAAAACTGGTGTTTTAAAGATCAAGTACCTGCTCAAGTGATGCTACAATGTGTATGTATTTCTTTTGAGGGAGACTTTTGAGAAATTTCTTGACCAATTTTGATTCTTCAATTTCTTCTCCTAAAGCAGCAAACTTTGATGAAATTTCAGACAATTTTCCAGCAAAATCATCTATCTTCTCAACGTCTTTCATTGTTAGTATGTCATACTCTCACATTAAGGTATGTGGTCTGGCCTCTTTAACTCGCTATACACCAACATGTCGTGCCCTAATAGCATCCCACACCTTCTTTCCTGTATCTAACTCCCCAACTTGCAACACCAAGGTCTCGGGTATCGCTTGAAACAATAAGCCAATTGCAATATCGTTTTTTGTCCTCTTCTTCTGTTGTTGTTTCTACGATGTTACAAACCTTGTGCACCTTGAGTAAGTTCTTCATTATAATGTCCCATATGGTGTAGTTCGTCGAAGTTAACATTGGACACTTAATCGAGGGCTCTCCCTCTTTTAGTTTTGAATGTTGTCATTATCGATAAATCTCCCATAGAACGCAAACATTATTTTAGTATGTATCTCTTGTTTTGCTAAGCTCTGATACCAAATATAGAATTTAAAGATCAAATAAGAATATATCTCTTATTATTAGCTTAAGAAAATTAACTCAAAACTTAAGCTCTCAATCGCTAAACTCTTATAAGCTATGTCACATCTTAACATCTTCTTATAGAGCTTATAAAGTCTTAATCTTACTAAGTAACATATCTAGATAACTCCTAAACATATTATGACTCCTAACTTTCATATCTCAGTAGGATTAGGTCTTTAACTTATAACTCAAGTTTCTTTTTTTTTCAAGCTTAATCCAACAATCAAGTCCTAGGTCACCATAAGATATGGTCACTTATCATACTACTGGGACTTGCTCTATTATTTACCTCAAAAGAATCCATACGAAAAGTTACATAACCAACGTGATTTTGTTTCCAAGTCTATAAAAAATAAACAACGAAGTACATTCAAACCTCATAGTCTTCTTCAGCCATTTGACGGATACATTTGATATAAAACAAGTTAATTTGTTCTTAAAAAAAGACAAGTTACTAGGACGAGGTAGTCCGGTTGGTAAAGGAGTTGCAGCTGCAACCACCACCACCCGGGTTGATTCGCACTGGGAAGGATGCTTTACGTCAGAAACGGTATTAGTGCCGGCACCTCCTCGTTATTCAAAAAAAAAAGACAAGTTAATTTCATTCCAAAAATAAATACTAAAAGAAGACATGTGCTGTAATCCTCTATCTAATCTGGTTTTAAATAGGTCAGAAAAAGTAGGAGCAACATAAAGAGTCTTGATAATGATTCCTCATGTTTCTAGCATGTCTATGTTTCTCATAATTTCGCTTTGTCATCATCTGGACCGTCATGGAAAAACCCACTATCTCTACTAACAAGTCTCCATCTCAAGATTTAGAATCTTCCTATAAGGTGACATTCATGAGCATTTTGCCAAAGTTGTATGGTGATTACGGAGGAGGTTTTTTTTGGCTAAGAATATGAATTTCATTACTAAAATGAGCGCGTTGTGTTTTACAAAGAGTTTAAGCAAGCAGGTAAACACCATGGCAAAAAGGATAAAAACATGGTGAGATCCTCAAAATAACAGAGAGCAAAACAGAGATGACTCAGGTTGCTACTCGTTAGCTAGCCACTGCCGCAAGAGGCAAGTGAAAGGTTTCCTGTTTCTCCTAGCAGGAATAGCATCCTTGATTTGTCTATCCAGTTTTTTGAACAAGGTCACCGGAGAAGGTTTTTCTTATCCTGGTCCAGTTCCACATGGCAGTTTAGGTCCGAAACAGAAACATGAAAAGCCAAAACGAACCCGGAATTTGTAACTTGTGTTGGATATGTTCTTCATCTTTGCTACTCCCGAGTAAAGCTTTTGATACGTATGGGTGTTATATAAATAAGGTAGTGATAAGGCATGTATACTTACTGCATATGAATATTGTATTCGTTTGTGTGTTTGGAGTAAATATATCATATATATATATATATATATATACAGTTTGTTCACTCTCTAGATAAACCATGTATCTGTAAATATAATCTTAAGAACATGTCATTACTTATCCTACAGAAGAACGGATGGAAGAGAGAGACAGACCCCAAAATATTTACATGCCTTACACTAAATTAGTCAAATAATTGTATATTTAGAGGAATTCAAAAGATCACTCGGACTGGTGTTCCCTCCCCCCACCCAAATCTTTATACTCGTTAAGCATTTTGGTTAGTGCAAAATATCTTTTTTCATCAGACAACCAAGAAAAGAGATTAGAGCATCATCAATGGTGAGAATTGTAAACTAGGTTTATGTAATTAATATTGATTTAAGAAATAAAATTTAAATCATAAGAAAAACTAAACCAACTAGAATATGACCCATGTAGAAAAATGTTCTCACCTTTTATTTTGTGTCTCTCGGGAGAGAGCATGTTCTTCTCATTTATCTCTAAATTGTTTCCTCTCTCTAACTTTATTCATTTGTTTTATCTTATTAATAAGAGCAGCTCTCAATTTGAATTTGAACCAATGCAGAAGCTCTTAGGTTTCTCCTTCTCAACTATCAACAAGCGAATGAGGAACACCAAAATCTAGAGTTGAACACTAAAAATCAAAAGAATAAGGTTTTCTACGAATTGTGTCTGGGACGTGTTTGATTGTCTCTCTTTAAAATCACATTTCTAAATGATTAAATTATTTTCTAAATTTTAAAATATGTTTAGTAAATTTCAGGAACCATGTCATAGTAAAAGAGTAAATCCTATATAAAAAAGTGAAAATACGTGAAGACATATATACACAGGATTTTCACGTATATAGACATATATATATCTTCACCGTACTTTCACTTTTTACATAGAATTTACTCTTTTGCTATGAGGTGGTTCATGAAATTTACTAAACATATTTTAAAATAGTTTTAAAATTTGAATATATATATATATATATAAACATTTTGATACATGCATTAACATTAATTATTTTGACAAAAAGTATTAGCTCTAAGTTATTGTATAATCTTATATCTCGTTGTCCGGGACCTTGTGATCAAACAATAAGAAAACATATTTGGGTTCTATCCGGCTAATGCATGAAATTAAATTACATTGCTTTTATATACACATAGTTTACTTTGAACCATTTTAAGAATTTATCGATGGTTTGGACTTTTTCCATAATCTCAAATATCTCAGGTCAATCAAAAACAAACCCTATACTCGTTTAATGTTGTTACCGTTTCCATCGTGTAAAAGTGCAGTTTATGTTTTTGTTTGCTCTTTGGCAAGTTGCAATTTTCTATATGTACCAAGTATGGTGGGGTTGACACTCAATCAAACAAAATCAACATACTTAGATAAATTGAATAGTAAACAAAAAAAATTAAAAGCATTATCATTATTCTATTTTCAATTCTATTTTAGAGTAAAATATGGAATAAGGTTGATGCTTTTATGGCATAATCTTACACAAAAATCTATACTATTAAAATTGAAGTCATAACTTCTTTCATGTGTTATTCTTTTAGTTGGACTTTCTCTTAGAACATTGTCTAAAACATGGTTAACAAATCAATCTATATTCTTTTAAATTGTTCAACTGTAAAATATTTTAGTTTATAAACTTCATGTTAATCCATATTTTTTTTTTGAAAGAATTTTAAATTTATTCAAACATTTTTTTTACAATGGATGTGAACGTTTATCTAGCTAGAATTAGCCTTCTTTTTTTAAAAAAAAAACAGAGCATAACAGATGATTACCTCTCGCTGTAAACCAAAACTCCATAGCTTTGGCAAATCTTTTGTTTCCTCGGACTTGAAGTGATGAGATTCTGTTACGTATTGATTTGTCAATGAAACCTATGATGAGAGCTGGAGTCTTTGGAGCCAAAGAGCTGGAATCTTTTGTTTCCTCGGACTTGAAGTGATTAGAGTTAATTTTTATATTGATGATTGATTAAAAAGTTCACAAAAATTATTTTATATATTTTGAAAATTAATTTATTAGATAGACTACAAAATAAGTTTAAAGAGTAGACTTACGAAAGACAAGATCGTAAAATAACTTTCTGGTTTATTTTTTTGTTTGGTCATAAGGGTTAAATAGTACTTTTACCACCATTTTAGGTTGGTTTTGCATTTGATTGAATATGGAGGTTCATTTTATGGTTAGAATCAATATTTGGGTTTCCAAAAATATAGGATAGTCTGAATAATTTTTAATATTTTGAATAAAATATACTCGGGTAATTCAATTTTTTGCATAATTTGGTTTATAAATATTATAATAGGATATTTGGTTATTTAGAAATTATATATAATTAATATCTGTAGGTATATAATCTATATTTTAAAAATTCAAGTACCCATTTGGTTTTCGGTTCGGTTTCTGTTATTCAGTTTCAGAGATATATGAACATGATATGTTCGGTTATTTATGAAATTTAATTTAATTTTGGTTTTGTTTTTTAAGTTTGGTATGGTTTGGTTTACTTGGGTAAATATGTTTAAACATATACAGTATCTTATATAAAATTTTATTTAGAAGAATTAATATAATTACAAAAATAAACTCAAACGCGGATCAAAATCTAGTAAAACATTAAAATTGGTGATGTAAGGCCTGTTCCTCAAAGCATGAGAAAGTCTCTTCCAAAGAAAGTTTCATGTCACTATAGGTTTAAAAAATGTCCACAGAAGCTAGGAGCATGCCTAGGCTCATCATATTCAGCTGGGAATTCTTAAAGAATAAGCGGCCTTTCATGCACACGTTTGGTCGTGCACACCATACATATTTCATTTCGCAAGGACTGCAGCATCTATCGATACGTGCTAAAATTAATACCATTTGCGATGTTTTTCTTTTTGTCAAAGGATTTTCATATAAATATATATAAAAATAATTACAAAGATTTTTTCAATGAAACAAAGATTACAAGGGACAAGACCCAGACTAGTCTTAAACCGGTCCTAAACCAACCGATTACTAAAACGACTAGTAATAGTAAGTAAAAGCCACTTGAGTTTGGGCCCGAGACCGCCATCACATCGCAAGACAGCGAATCGACATGAGATGGAAAGCTCGAGACCCTAGCGCCGAGCAAGCCAGAAACCCACCCCCACAGCGCAAGATGGTGGTTCACCATCGATTTAGCACGTCTCCACCGAAAGAGAGAGGGTCTCGCCCACGGTAGATCCAAAAATAAATATGTGTGGTGGTAAAAAAAGTTAAAATGGTTAGTCGTGGGGATCAAACCCTTGTTTTTAGGGTGTCAAACCTTAAATTTTACCAATTCTACTAAAGACTTTTTAATGTTTTCTTATATAAAAACATGTTTTTAGCATATTTTTGTGGTGTTAAGTGACACCATTACTCTTTTAGTGGGTCTGCCCCTAGTCTTTGCCTCTGAAACTGAGTAGGAGATGGTATCTCAATGGAAGCAGTAACCCCGAGTCTAAAGAACCCACAAGAAGCAAAAGAAGTTAACTCCATGAGTAAACTCAACACGCACCATTGAAGGAGAGAAGGAGCGAATGGACCAAATGTGCCACTTCTACAGCATTATTTTAAACTTTATTTAATAAGTTATAAAAATACTGTTATTAAAAAAAAATTTAATTCTTAAAGATACATCAAGGACAGATACATTAAAAAATCTACAAACTAATGATCTACATTGTCTCGGTCAAATATCATCTAATCTTAAAAAAAAAACATTTTCTTAACATTATTCCTATTGCACACTTAAAAACCGAACTAATGGCGTGTTGTTGACTAAAAGCATTGACACGCCACCCACAATCTTTTGTCTCTCCTCTACAATCCAATCCCATTGAACAAAACTGATGGCGTCTAGTACCTCCCGCCTCGACGCTCAATCCGCCGCCGAGAAAGCAGTATCGGTGATCGGATCAGGCTATGATCTCACCTCCGATATCCGTCTCACCGCTTGTAAATCCACACCCGATGGTTCTAGCCTCCTCGTAATTGACCCGACCCGGAACCGAGACCTGGTTTTCCCTGGAGGGATCGTCGTCAACAACGTCTCCAGCTCGATTAAGTGCGATAAAGACGAACGCACTCGTCTCTGCTCCGATTTGCTCTCTTTTAACCAGGTTTCCTTCATTAACTTCTTTCACAAGTTATCATGTTTTATGTATAGTACTAAATAATATTCCGTATTTTTTTTAACAAATTCAACAATAATTCAAGTATAATTTTTATTGGTTGAATTTGTTGAAATTATTGTTGTTTTTAGACAAACGAGCCTAGATCGAATAAAAGTTTGTGATTTCTTAATGGGTTTACAAAAACCTTAAAAACCAATAATTTTGAAACAAAATAAGTACTAAGTGTCATTCTAACCATTTTTTCGTTCTGTAAAAAGTGTCACTTTATAATTTCAATGCAAATTATACTTACTTTCAGCTGAAAATTAATTGTAAACTGCATTGATTTTTTAAATAATTTTATTTATTTACAATACTATTGGTCAAAAAGAATGTAATTAATAAGAATTTACATATATTTCATACACTTTCTTAATCTGTGTGAAAAATGTCATAGTGTCACTTATTCAATAACGGAAATAACGGAGGGAGTATTAAATCTTGATCACAAATGCATTAAATTTAGCCGACAAAAAAATGCATTAAATGTTTTGGTCGGTTGTGTAGATGTCGGAGAAATTCAATCAAGATATGTGTCTGTTGGGAAAGATTCCATCGGGGATGTTTAATGCGATGTTCGAGTTAAGACAAGGTTGGCAAAAAGATGCGAGCTCTGTGAAGACACTTGCTTACGATGGATGGTTTATTAGCTTGTACAAAGTAGCCCTCGTTAGGTCGCAGTTGACACTCCGTGATGAAGTGAAACGTGATGTTCCTTCTTCTTGGGATTCTGCTGCACTTGCTGGGTATGTATATGGTCAAATAACCGTTAGAGTATTATAGATAGATTTTAATTATTCTTCAAACGGTCAAATCTCTTCAAATAGGTACTTTTAAAATTTTGTCACAAAATAGATTTCAAAAAAAAAAACTAAATTTTTTTTTTTATTTTGAAAATTTTAAATATATACTTCCTCCGTTCGTTTTTAATTGACGTTTTAGTACATTTTTCTTGTGTCAATATAATTGACGTTCACATAAATCCATGCAACTTATGACAAAAAGTGACTTTTTCTACCCTTATAATTGTAACATGATTTCTATTTTCTAGTAAAAAAATTTGAGTTTTAATGTGATATTGGTATGACTTTTCTGGTGTGTTACGAGGAAAACTATGATCACCCCTGATAATGATATGAAGTCATATTTAGTATTAAACACTAATGAAAAAAGGTTAAAATAGGTATTGCATCAGATTTTTTAATCTGCGTGCAGAGATGTAAAACATCAATTAAAAACGAATGGAAAGAGTATTTTTTTATAAACTTCACCCTATATTGTAAACGCCAAGACTAAGATTAGTTAAATGAAGAAGTATAAATGTATATTTTGCATCTTTTAATAAAATTTATTTAGATATTTTTTTAATAAAATCTATTTTGGGTACAAAAGTTTTTTTAGGTCTATCACTTTTCAAAATTAATTAGTAGTGGAAATTTTGTCTATAAGGTTTTTGTATTGTTCACTAGGCAGTTTTTGATTATTAATGAAAATGATTTCTAAACGAGCTTTATAACATGGAAAATAATATTTCCAGACCTAAACCTAAGACTTTTTGATAAAGTTATTAGAAGTATTCTCAAACCCTAAAAGCTTCCATTCCATCATTAACACAGAAATAATTGTAGCAATTGGGTAAAAATTGAGTTTTTTTTGGTGTTTTTTGTTGCAGGTTCATTGAAAAGTACGGTACTCATATAGTTGCTGGAGTTACTATGGGAGGCAAAGATGTTATTTACCTGAAGCAGCTGCGTAACTCGACTCATGATCCTGATCAAGTCCAGAAACAGTTGAAGCAATTGGCTAACAAAAGGTTTTCTGCTGAAAGCACCTCTAACACAAAGGTAAAACAGTGTTAAGAAGTTGTCACTCTCACTCATTTGCATTCTCGCAATGCAAAACCTGAAATGTTTTGATGGGTCTGCAGGAGGAGAGTCCTATCCAGTTGGGGGTGCATTCACAGTTTGGTTCCTCTCTTAGTCGTCCTGTTATCATGCACTCCAAGAACGAGGTCAAGATTCTTTATACCACTATTTAACTTGGGTTTGTTTTTTAGTTTAAACCTGAATAGACGTCTAAACTTTTGCATCTCCAGGATATGGTGAGCATTTGTGTAAGAAGAGGAGGTGTTGATATGGGACAAAATCATGATCTTTGGCTCTCAACGATATCACAATCTCCCAACGCCATATCTATGTGCTTTGTTCCCATAACTTCACTCTTGAGTGGTCTCCCAGGAACAGGATTTCTTAGTCATGCAATGAACTTATACCTTAGATGTGAGCATCTTGGTCTTTTTGTATATTAGTTACTCAATGTCTTATTCAGGTAACAAGTTTTGTATTAAAAAAATGTTTTAGATAAGCCACCGATGGAAGAGTTACATCAGTTTCTTGAGTTTCAAGTTCCACACCAATGGGCTCCGGTGTATGGAGATCTCCCTCTTGGACTACGCAGAAAACAAAGTTCCCCGTCACTTCAGTTCTCTTTGATGGGTCCAAAACTTTATGTCAGCACTTCAAAGGTACGTACGTACATGTGTTCTTCACATTCTTGTTTTTAATTTTTTAACTTCTCGGAGAACTGTTTTATAGGTTGATTGTGGTGAGCGACCAGTAACGGGACTACGTTTATTCATGGAGGGGAAGAAAGGAGATCATCTAGCTATCCACTTGCAGCACTCACTACGTGTCCCCAAAGTCTCCATCTCTCACACGACGACACCTATGAACCCATCGATGAACCATCAGAAAAAGGATATTATGAAGCTGTGAAATGGGGAATCTTCTCACATGTGTGCACCTTCCCGGTTCAATACAACGGACCACGGCCTGATGAGGCAGCCTCTATTGTAACCAAAGCTTGGTTAGAAGTCAAAGGTATAGGGATGAGGAAAGTCCTGTTTTTGAGGCTCGGTTTCTCGCAAGTGGCTTCAGCTGTTACACGTAGATCTGGTTGGGATAATCTCACATCCCTGCTCACGCAAATCTGGTGTTTTCTCGATGATTAGTACAAGACTAAGCGCGGGTTTAAGTTCAACCCCGACAACAGATAAGCCAGTGTCTAGGATCGATATAAAACTCGGCGGTTTATCCTAAAGGACCATCACCGCCTGTGAAACCGAAGCTTGCTGAGTCTTGTTGACACTAAGGAGGTGGTGAGAGGTCCGGAAGTACCACCTGGATATTGGGTTGTGACTGGTGCTAAGCTTTGTTTAGAGGCAGGGAAGATCTCAATCAAAGCTAAATATTCTCTGCTCACTGTTGTCTTGGAAAGATTCGCTGGTCTGAGAGTTCGGTAAGTTGCAAGGACAGGGAGGGGTGTCTAAGTTGGGGAACACAAGTCAGTGTGTCTTGCTGTCTTTTTCCAGGAGTTTTTGTGATTATCTTTGAGGTTATCTCAGGAGATGTCTTTGTGGTTGTGAAAAAATTATTTATATGTTTATGTAAATGCGTCATTGTATACTGAAATTGCTGAAGTTACTTTTTTACACAGTTAATAATTGTTTGTGTTGCTCTAACTCTTATTAGGCATGGGTAAAAAAAAACAAGACCGAAGATTTGAACTAGAATCGAATCAAAATACTCGAAGTCAGAATCAGACTGAAACCTTTAAATACCGAATAGTTCATATATTTTAATATCAAAAATAACTGACGGGTATCCTATATAAAAATATTAACTATATATACATGTAACATAATCAAATGTATATATAATTCATAGTCTACTAAATGTATCCAAGAGTATTTAAAATCAGATTATTAAAAATTATTCAAAATTAACCGAAATTATCCAAAAGTATTTGAAAGCATATGGGATATTCTATATCCAGAATATCCAAATATTTTGAATATCCAGTATTTTTTATCCGAATCATCTTAATTATTTAAAAATTTATTCAAAATACTCGATAATTTAGCCGAATACATGGAACATCTGAAATAAACCGAACATCAACCAAAACCAAACATAAACAAACATTTTCCAGGTTATTTCCGGTTTCTAGTTTTATTATCTTAACGAACTAGATCCGGAACTTCTTAAACCAAACCTGAAGAAAATAGGTCACTTTAGGTCTGGGCATTCGGGGTCCCAATCGGTTTTCGGTTTTATCCAATCGAGTCTTGATTTTTCGGGTTTTATCCAAAATCATCCCACTTGTTTATTGAAAGTTTAATTCAAGGTTTACCAGCAGCAGATTTGGAACACTGCCAACAAAGCTCACCCTCCTAATCTTTTATAAGGAGCAACCTAATGAAAGCAAAAAGAGATAGTGTTGATTTTGAGGTTTGGAGAGAAAGAAAACAAACACATGGATGGATACAAATTGATTCTGAAGATTTGAGTCTACCTGCTTGGCTATGTACTTTTGAACATCTTCTTCTGTTATTGAGCTATTTGGTGACCGTACAACAAATGCTATTGGAACTTCACCAGCGTATTACATCAGGGAACCTTCAACGTTAACATATACATATATAAACATGTTTGGGATAATGAACAAACTTGGTATTGAATAGTGTGAATCAATGACTCACGGGATAACGACAGCGTCTACTAATCCAGGATGTGACACAAGAAGACCTTCTAGCTCAGCTGGTGCAACCTATATATATCAAATGTTATCAAGGCCGACTTTGAGATTTTAGATAATATTTACTAAGAATTTTAATAATTTTTTAAAAATCTAATATGCTTATATACATAGTACTTCAAAAAATTTGGTAGTCAATAATAATGTTTCACTGGGATGTGATATTAGTTATAATACCATAAGTTATAAGAGATTATAAAGAGAGAGTTGGGAAATGAAAAGTGAAACCTGGAAGCCGTTGCATTTGATAAGTTCTTTGATTCGTTCAACGATGAAAAGGTTGCCATCCTCGTTAAAGTATCCAAGATCTCCAGTATGTACCCAACCATTTTGATCTATAGTTTCTTTAGTAGCCTCAGGGTTATTGAGATAACCTAAAACATAATTTGATTTACATGAGTTTTCAAATGCAAGGATATGTATATGTATGAAATGTTTTCAAACCTTTCATCATGTTAGGGCCTCGAACCCATAGTTCGCCTTGTTGATTAGGAGGTTGAGGTTGTCCAGATTTTACACTGACCACTTGAGCTTCAATACCTGAAGCAAGCATCCCAGCTGAACCAGAGTTTCTTTTCCCACGTCTCGGATCTTCCATAGAGACTATTCCACACGTTTCAGTCATTGCGTAGCCCTAAAGAAACCACAAAACATCTCTTTTCAATCATTCAAATAAACATCCTAGAGAAATTAATTCACTATGTTATCTTTACTTATACATTTTGGCTTGGTTCTCTACGAGCAAAACATCATTGGGCTAACTAACATCTAACATTAGTCTATTTGAAACTAAGACCTAATAGGAAATTATATGAAAGTATTAGATTCTAGAATAACTTAAATCTCGGCGCACCAGTAAAAAAATTAAAGAAGAAAAGATTGTAGGGTTTGGAAAGTATAAATACGAATCTTAAGGGTTGAGATTTATTCATTCACGCAATTAGTAAACAAACAGTACAACAAATATTTTGCTTTCTTCTAGTTTAGTTTGCAGTAGGCCTTGTCATTTTACCCCGGATCTGAAAACCCGAATCGGAACCCACCCAAAAACACCTAACCCAAAAACCGAATCGAAAATTTATAAGTATCTATTGGGTCTAAAATTCTTTTACTAGAATGAACCAACCAAATAGGTTCGGACCCGAAAAGAACCAACCCGAATAGATCCAGTCCGATAAGAACCGATTCATACCCGACTTAATAACATGAATATCCAAAACTATGGTTTTTTGTGTTCTATTTTCTATATTTTATTTTATGATTTAGTTGAAATATTTTTTGTTAACAATCTTTGTTATTATTTCTATAACATTTTCAAGTAATATAAATTTTAAATGTAAAATTTAAAATATTTTATTTTAGTTATTAATAGTTTATTTTAACTTATTTGTAAATATATATATATATATATGACAAATTTTCACTAAATTTGATGGAATTTGGTATTTCATGTTCTTTTCATATCTAAAATACCCATACGGGCCCGAAACAGACTTGAATATTATCGATATATTATAGATATTTTAATTATGGACCCGATCCGACCCGGATCCAAGAAAAACTGACCCGAATCCGAACCAAAAATTTAAAAGTACTTATTGGATTTAAAATTCTAGGATCCCAAAGACCCAGATATGAAAGGAACCGACTCGAACCCAACCCAAAAACCCGAACACTCAGGCCTAGTTCACAGATTTTCTCAATAGAAAGTAAGTTATTTTACCTGCATGAGGACAACATTAGGGATGTTTCTTGCACACTCCTCCATTAAATCTTTCCCAAGAGGTGCAGCTCCTGATCCAATGTACTTAAGTGAAGAGAGATCATACTTCTTCACAACACTTTGCTTGGCAAGAGCAAGGAACACAGGAGGAACAACCCAAAGCTGAGTCACTCTATACCTCTCAACGTTCTTAAGAAGCAACTCAAGCTCAAACCTCGCCATGGAGATCACAGTGTTCCCTCTCTGAAGCTGTGCATAAGTGACCACACTCAACCCAAACACATGGAACATGGGAAGAAAACACAAGAACACGCCATGATACTCTCCCATAAGATCTTGATCCATCGTCACCATCAGAGCCGTTGATATGAAGTTCCCATGACTCAGTTCCACACCTTTGCTCACCCCCGTAGTTCCCGAGGAATACAACAGTGCAGCTGTGTCGGATTGCTTGACGTCCACGTAAGGGAGATCTAAAACTGGCTCGGACAGCTCCAACACGTTCTTGAAACTGAGGATGTTGGAACTCGAGTGATCAAGATCCTGTCCGAGTAAGACAATGGGGAGATCAAATGTCTTGACCTTGTCGAGCAGTTCTTGAACGGTGATGATGAGTTTAGGGGTTACAGTCCTTGACCTGCTTTGAGACCTCGTTGACGGTGTAAGCAGGATTCACGGTGGTGAAAACGCCGCCGATGGCCGTAACGGCGAGGAAACAGAGAGGGAACTGGTGAGAGTTCGGTGCGAAGATCAGCACGACGTCGTTTTTGCGAATGCCTAGACGGAGAAGCCCGTGTGCGAGTCTAGAGACGGTGGACTTGAGCTGAGAGAAGGACAAGGAGTAGCCGGAGTCTGAGTCAACGAGAGCAGGCTTTGAAGGGTAAGAAGAGGTGTTACCGAACAGGAAAGAGACTAAAGATGTGTTGGGATCTTCGGGAAGGACGAGGGTAGGACGGAGTGATCGGTAAATGCCGTCTCTGCCATAGCCGGAGTTCTCCATTTGTTTTTTTTTTCAGATAGAAGAGGAATGAGGAAGAAGAGAGGATGAAGATGACTAGAGAAGAAATATTATTTCTCAAAGTAAACGTCGCATATTTATATTTGTTTTGTAATCAATTATTATCATATTCTCATGATTGATTACTTATCAATATATATATATTCTCATGATTGATTGCTTTAGTCTTTCTTTTATTTAGTTTCTTCATTTGTCAACGGTCACTAAATGAACACCTCGAGCCTCCACCAGTCTTTTTAGTTAAACTAGAAAAATGCATATGTACATTTTTTTTTAAATAGTGCATATATATACAGTTGTTGTTTGCAAATGATAATCTTTTCTTTTGCAAACCACAAAAAGAGGAACGTGAGAATATCTTTTGGATTTTAAAAAGAATACAAAACGGTTCGGATAAGATGATAATTTTTTAGAAATTTTCAATTTAGTTCGGACATAAAATTGAGAAATCTGTCAATGAGAAACTCCGAAATATCCTAAGGATTCAGAATAAAGTTGGAATGAGATTGTATTTGGGCATGCGTGAGAGTCTAGGGAGATCGAAAACGTAAACTTTTGGATTTATCGAGGAGCGGTAAAATAATAGGGTCATGACTTTTCAGTTTTTTTTTCTAAAGGAGGAAATGAAGTAATCTTTAAGACAATAGTTACGGCTCTACCAAATCATGTGATGTCTTGCTTTCGGCTACCTCAGACTGTAATAAAGAAATTAAAGAGTGCAAAAACACAATTTTGGTGCAGTTCAAGGGGGAGCACGAAATGCATGCATTTGAAATCGTGGAACAAATTATGTAATCACAAGAAGGAAGGTGGTCTAGGGTTTAAAGACCTTACTGACTTTAACACGGTAATGCTAGCAAAGCAGTTTTGGCGGTTGATAGAAAAACCAAATACATTATTTGCTCGTGTCTTCAAGGGATGGTACTTCAAGAACACATCACCTATGGAACCGATTAAATCATACTCCTCGTCATATGGATGGCGGAGTAATGTCTCTTCTAGATCTATGCTTTGCAAATGAATAAACAAACGGGTGGGATCATGATCATCTATTTCAGTATGGAATGATCCTTGGCTCCTTTCCACTCACCCAAGACCAACAAATAGTATTCAACATAATATTTACCCCGATCTTAATGTGGATTATCTCATCAACTTATCATCACAGACATAGAACCACAAGCTCTTCGGGCGCTAGTGGATCCTCGGGATGTGAAAGTTATTAAAAGCATTCCATTTAGTAGAAACCAGCTGGACGATAGAGATGGATGATACTTCACGAATAATGGGAAATATACCGTTAAATCAGGATATCAAGTGGAAGGTATATATCCAAATAGAGGGAAAACAATTCCTTTTTATGGATTCACCGATTCTCTCAAGTCACACTGCTGGAAAATACGATCCCCACCGAAGATAGAACATTTCTTATGGCAAATAATGACTGGGTGCATAGAGGTTAGGAAAAATTTAACAGAGAGAGGGATGAAAGGAGATATATGTTGTGTGAGGTGTGGAGCGGAAGAGGCCATTGTTAGCCATGTATTTTTTGAATGTCCTCATGCAGTCTAGGTTTGGGCACTTTCAAAGATTCCTACGAATCCAAAGAATTTTCCCACACAATCAATATATGCGAACATGGATCGTTTGCATTGAAGAGTATCCCCGAAAATGGAGGACCATCATTTTGCATGAATATTATGGTATATTCAGAAGAGTAGAAATATCAAAGTTTTCAGTAATAGTAATATTATTGATATATGGTGTTTTTCACATCATTGTATATATGTTTTTATTTGATTCAAGACTCTAAACCGTGTTAGTCTAGTCCCTTGTGGTCTTTTTCAGGTCTGGAGTTGATAGAAGAGTAAAGAAAGGGCACATGAAGAGAAGATGTCTTTTTGGAGTAATCCTGCGGAGAACACTCAAGAAGAACAGTCCCGAGACTGTTCTCAAGCGGAACAGGCGGACGGGTGATCCCGATGACTGTTCCAGACGAATATGGAAACTCCTATTTCGGGAATTAAAGCCATGTTGCCCTAATTTTCTTCTACCTATTGGCGCCTCCCTATAAAAAGACCTCCTCTATTATTTTTTCTTTACGTACGCTAGTTTTGACAAGAGACCTAGACTTGTTTTGGCGATTTGCAATTATAAGGGAGAGGGCTCCATCTTTCCTAGAGAAGATCATCCTGAACCCTTTGTTTTTCTACTCTTATCTTATGCAGTTTATTTCAGATTTAATGTCTTTGTTTCACTGCATCATGATTGAGTAGTCATCTGGCTCGCCTAGGGTTTTAGGGTATTGATAAACGAGCCAAACATAGATAAGCATCATTCATTGGACTCTTCATTCATATTAATCTTATTGCTTGCATTAACTTGATCACTTAATGTTAGATCTGCTGTTCATCGCCTAGCTAACCACGCAGGAGATAACTTGACCTATATTGAATGAGCTTAATGTCTTTAATCAGCGAAAGTAGATATTAGAGCATTAAGTGAACTAGATCGGACATGAACTCTAAAGCTTGCAGCCGCCTCTGATCCCAAGCGACAACTTAGGTGATCCGTCCTGCTCGCAAAGGATCCATCACCACGACAGTGGGTTGGATCAGTTGAGAGATCCGATGTTCTAGATTGTGTAAACATGTGCTTGAATAATTGTTTGGCTAAATCAATACCCGCATTAAACCCTAGGTCGGCTTTCATATCAAATCGCATTTAAACATCTTTATACTTGTCATCTAAGTCACCTAAATCTTAAAACCATATTTTCTTCTTAGCTTGAATTTAAAACTCATAGAAATAAAGTGTAGACTGGTCCTCTGGATTTGAATCTAAAGTACTATAATTACAACTGTTAACTTGACAGTAGCAAGGATTCATTTTTAGTGTATCAAGTTTTGGCGCCATTGCGACGGGGACCAGATTTTTTACCTCTATTTCTCGGTTTTATATCTAGTCTAAGATATCTAACTCGTTTTTATTTTCTTGTTGCAGCTCATGATCCAGGTGTATGACCAGTAGACATACTCGGAGAAATACACAAGGACCATTACAGCAATTCAGTAACGAGGAACTAGCGAGATTAGAAAGACAGAACCGTCAACAAAGGCCTACGACCACCACAATGGCCGATCCAGGCAATCAGGATGAACTTGCAGCTGCAATCGCATTAATGCAACAACAAATGACGCAGATGCAAGCAACCATCCAAACGCAGCAAGCCGCTGCAGCGCAAGCAGCTCAGAACCAGCCGCAGCAAGAACAGCAGCAGGAAGAAGCTGTTCCAATAGGGCAGAGAAACCTTCTCCACAACTTACCTGCTACACGCTCTGCCATCACACCTCCACCCTGCACTCGTCAAGACTTTGAGATCAAACCTGCTCTCATAAGCCTGGTGCAGAGAAAGATCTTTAATGGGCTCCCTGCGGAAATCCCTATTGATCATATCGAGAACTTTGAGAGGATGTGCGGGTTCACAAAAGCGAACGGAGTGCCACCAGATTACATCAAGTGTACTCTGTTCCCTTTCTCTCTGGATGGGAAAGCTGCTCGCTGGCTCGATTCTCTACCAACCGGATCACTCACCACCTGGGAACAGGTCCGATCTGCCTTCCTCACCCACTTCTACACGAAGTCCAAGAGCGCATCCCTAAGGCACAAGATCACATCCTTCAAACAGCATGCTAATGAGCCGTTCTGTGATGCCTGGGATAGATTCAACCTCTACCGTAGAGACTGCCCTAATCATGGTTTTGAGGATGACTACCTCCTTGGAGTGTTCTACGATGGAATGGGATGGGAAGCCAGGAACGCTTTGAACTCAGCCAGTAATGGAGATTTCATGACTCAATCAACCCCAGGTGCCTTCAAACTGATTGAGAATATGGCTTCAAGTTCTGCTGATAGCAACAAGGATAATGATCGGACTGAGAAGGTGAACAGTGTTGACAACAGCAGGATCGATGAGTTGACAGCTAAGATGGATCAGCTGCTTAAGAACCATCAAAACCAGGTGTTCATCATGGAAGAAGCTACACCGGAAAAACTGGCAGCAGATGGTAAACAAGAAGCGGAACAGTCTGCTGAGGATATGAATGAAGTGAGCTATGTGAATGGGCAAGGATGGCAGTTCAAGAACTACAACCCGAACCACAATGTCAGGAACAATCCTCACCTGTTCAATAATCCTAAGGCAGATGGAGCGACTGATAACCCTCAGAACAGCCAGAACCAGAACACTGGATATCAGAGGAACTACAACCAGAACTATCAGGGAAGGACCTTTGTTCTCAGCCAGCCGCAGAACAGCCAGTTTCATGCTCAGAAGCAGCCGACCAACCAGCAGTCTACTCCACTCGCACAGGCTGCTCCCAAAGATGAGATGAAGAGTCTTGCTATGATGATGCAGCAGCTGCTCCAAGGACAGCAAATGCAAGGCAAAGCATTGAATCAGGTCACAACAGACATCAATGGAAGGATGAACCATATGTTTGATGATCTGAGTGCTAAGTACGATCAGGTTTCCAGTCACATGAGACAGATGGACATCCAGATTGCTCAGACTGCCGAGAATGTGAAGAGACAGCAAGGAACACTCCCTGCGAGAACAGATAAAAATCCTAAGGAGTGTAATGCTGTCACACTAAGGAGTGGAAGGCCGCTTACTGACCCAGCACATAAGAAGTATACAGCCGCTGAGAAAGGGAAACAGAAGGAAGTCGGAACAACCACCTGAAGCTGTACCCACAGATGAAGAAAAGGCAGAACAGCCTACTGAGACTGTTCCGACTGACGAAGAGCGACCTGCTGAGGTTGTTCCTCCTACTGCTAACCCTTCCCCTGCTCGTCAGTATGTTCCTAAGGTACCCTACCCTGTTCCAGCTAAAGCTACTCGTAAGGATAAAGAGGAGATGAAGTGCAGAAAGATGTTAGAGGATCTCACAGTCAGACTCCCTTTGATGAGTGCGATCCAGATGATACCATCCATGCGAAGCTTTGTAAAGGGACTGATCTCGGGAAGGTATCTGACGATAGTGAATTCATGGTCGTTTCTAAGGAGTGTAGTGCAGTGCTCCAGAATCGGAAGATCAAGAAACAGGGTGATCCAGGGAAATTTGTCCTCTCAATCCAGATTGGAAGAACAGTCTTCTCCTGTTCACTCGTTGATTTAGGATCAAGCATAAACCTGATGCCGTATTCTGTTGCTAGGCGTCTTGGGTACACAAATTTCAAACCTACCAGGATGTCTTTAGTGTTTGCTGACCGCTCAGTGAAATCACCAGTTGGAATCCTTGAAGATCTGCAAGTCTTGGTTGGAAACACACTTGTCCCAGCTGATTTCGTTGTTCTGGAACTTGAGGAAGAGTCGAAGGATCCCCTGATCCTGGGCAGACCGTTCCTATGCACCGTTGGAGCCATCATAGATGTCCGACAAGGGAAGATCGACCTCCATCTGGGTGATATTGTGATGACGTTTGAGATGGATCAGATGCTGAAGAAACCAATGCTGGACGGACAGACCTTCACTGTCCAGGAAGAGAGCGATCCTCTGGAACCACATGAAGGGATGATTGAGGAGATTCTAACAGATGATCCTCTTGAGCTCGCCTTAATCAGAGCTGAAGCTGAGCAGAGCTTAGAAAATGTCGATGCTGATGCCTATGCCAAGCTCCTGGATTCAGCTAGGAGTATGGAAAGGTTAGTGGCGAATCTAAGTCTGAGGGAGAACAGCGAGACCAGCCATCCAGCCGGAACAACCTCGACTCAAAACCCGTCTGTTCCAGCATCTCAGACTGATGATTCCTGGAGCGAGCTGAAAGCTCCAAAGGTAGAACTCAAACCCCTTCCTAAAGGGCTCAGGTATGCGTTCCTTGGACCTAATTCTACATATCCTGTCATTGTGAACGCTGACCTGAACAATGCTGAGACTGCTCTGCTTTTATGTGAATTGAGAAAATATCGTAAAGCATTAGGTTATTCTCTAGCTGACATACCTGGCATCTCACCTGATTTATGCATGCATAGAATACACCTAGAAGATGAATCGATGACTTCTGTGGAACATCAGAGGAGGTTAAACCCGAATCTAAAAGATGTTGTAAAGAAAGAGATAATGAAACTTCTAGAGGCTGGTGTAATCTATCCGATTTCTGATAGTAAGTGGGTTAGCCCTGTTCATGTAGTACCTAAGAAAGGTGGGATCACTGTTATAACAAATGAAAAGAATGAATTGATCCCTACTAGAACAGTCACTGGTCATCGCATGTGCATTGATTTTCGTAAATTAAATGCAGCAACTCGCAAGGATCACTTCCCACTTCCTTTCATTGATCAAATGCTTGAAAGATTGGCTAACCACCCTTACTATTGCTTTTTAGATGGTTATTCAGGTTTCTTTCAGATTCCCATCCACCCCGACGATCAGGAGAAGACCACCTTCACATGCCCATACGGAACATACGCCTACAGAAGGATGCCATTCGGTTTGTGCAATGCCCCAGCGACCTTCCAGCGCTGCATGATGTCGATTTTTACAGATCTAATCGAAGACATAATGGAGGTTTTCATGGACGATTTTAGCGTCTATGGAAGCTCCTTTCATGTCTGTTTGTCAAACTTGTGCAGGGTACTGAAGCGATGCGAGGAAAAGAATCTTGTGCTGAACTGGGAGAAGTGTCACTTCATGGTCAGAGATGGGATTGTTCTAGGACATAAGATATCAGAGAAAGGCATCGAGGTTGACAAGGCAAAAATTGAGGTCATGATGAGTCTACAGCCGCCTACTACAGTAAAGGGAATTCGGAGCTTCTTGGGACATGCTGGTTTCTACAGGAGATTCATCCAGGATTTCTCTAAGATTGCTAGACCACTCACTCGGCTGCTCTGCAAAGAAGCCCAGTTCTCGTTTGATAGCGACTGTCTAGCTGCATTCCATGCGATCAAGGGGGCTCTAGTCAGTGCACCGGTTGTTCAACCTCCAGACTGGGATCTTCCTTTTGAGATCATGACAGACGCAAGTGATTTTGCAGTGGGAGCAGTCTTAGGACAGAGAAAAGACAAGAAGCTGCACGTGATCTATTATGCGAGCAGAACAATGGATGAGGCTCAGTGTCGCTATGCAACTACAGAGAAGGAGCTCCTGGCCATCGTTTATGCGTTTGAGAAGTTCAGATCCTACCTAGTTGGATCAAAGGTAATCGTGCACACTGACCATGCAGCTCTCAAGTACCTGCTCACGAAGAAGGATGCTAAACCACGGCTCTTGAGGTGGATTCTTTTGCTCCAAGAGTTTGACCTAGAGATAAGAGACAAGAAGGGGGTTGATAATGGAGTAGCAGATCACCTTTCCAGGATGAAAGTGTCGGATGAGACAGTTCTTGATGAGGAACAGCCGATGGAATATGTCAACATGATTGGTCTGAGCACTGCGGAACAGTCATCACCTGTCAGCAAGGACTGTTCCAGCGCAGATGATGAATTCATAACAGTGATCCAGAAGCAGTATCCGAATCTTCCATGGTTTGCTGAGATTGCTAACTTCCTGGCTGCTGAAAAGGAACCTCTGAAATTCACTGGGAATGAGAAGAGGAAATTTCTGAGGGAAGCAAGGCATTACTTTTGGGATGAGCCGTATTTGTATCGTCAAGGTAAGGATGGGATCTTCAGGAGATGTGTTCCAGAGGCTGACATTCCAGGGATACTTCACCACTGTCACGGTTCCTCCTATGCTGGTCATTTTGCTACCTTCAAAACAGTCTCCAAGATACTCCAAGCCGGTTTCTGGTGGCCTACTATGTTTAGGGATGCTCATGCATTTATATCACGATGCAACTCCTGCCAAAGGATGGGTAGCGTGAGCAAGAGAAACGAGATGCCTCAGAACTACATCTTGGAAGTAGAAGTGTTCGACTGTTGGGGAATCGATTTCATGGGACCCTTCCCAATTTCTCATAAGAATGAGTACATCTTGGTTGCTGTAGACTATGTCTCCAAATGGGTAGAAGCCGTTGCTAGTCCAACCAATGATGCAAAGGTCGTAACCAAGATGTTCACCTCCATCATCTTTCCAAGATTTGGAGTTCCTAGAGTGGTCATAAGCGATGGTGGATCACACTTCATCAACAAACTGTTCCAAGGATTGCTGAGCAAGAATGGGGTGAAACACAAGGTTGCAACCGCCTACCATCCCCAGACAAGTGGTCAAGTGGAAGTCTCAAACAGAGAAATCAAGAACATCCTGCAGAAAACAGTTAATACTACCCGTAAGGACTGGTCTCTCAAGCTGGATGATGCTCTCTGGGCATACAGAACCGCCTATAAGACACCATTAGGGACCACTCCTTATCATCTGGTCTATGGCAAGGCGTGTCATCTACCTGTGGAACTAGAGTACAAGGCAGCTTGGGCTGTTAAACTACTAAACTTCGACATTAAACCAGCCAAGGAGAGGCGAACCATGCAACTTCACGAGTTGGAGGAGATCAGGCATCTGGCCTATGAGAGTTCTAAGATCTACAAAGAGAAGACTAAGGCATTCCATGACAAACGGATCATTAGCAGGAGCTTTGCACCGAATGATCAAGTCTTGCTCTTTAACTCTCGAGTGAAGCTATTCCCTGGAAAGCTTAAATCGAGATGGTCTGGACCTTTCACTATCAAGGAGGTTCGTCCTTATGGAGCTGTTGTGTTGCTGGACACAAGAGGTGGAGAATTTGTTGTTAATGGTCAGCGTCTCAAGCCCTATCTTGCTGACACACCAATCGCAGAAGGAGTAGAAATACCCTTAGGCGATCCTTCTCCAGCCTGATCGGCTCATCAAAGTCAAGCTAGTGACGTTAACCAAGCGCTTGGTGGGAGGCAACCCACTGGTATGTATATAACTTCTCTTTTCCTATGTTTTTGTTTTGTTAGATTTTAATTTGCAGGTCATAAAAACAAGAAAAACTGAGTTACTTCGGCGGAACAATCAGGTGCCTGTTCCACTCGACTGTTCCAGGTAAGTAATCAGAACCAAAAAAAAAAAAAAAAAAGGAATTTTTTTCATGCTTTATTTATATTTGTGTGTTTTTGTTCCTCCTATTTCTATCACAACCAGGGATGGTGTGATCTAAGTCTGGGGGAGCATTTGTGTGCTTTGAGTCAGTCCTTGTTCTTGTGTCATTTTAATGTTTTATTGAGTCTTGCTTTAGGATCGAGTCAGTCTGAACTATTGTGGGAATAAGGACCTTATTGTGTGATGTTATTTTAACCACCTCGTGCTCTAACTTTCTTATTCAGTGACCTTAGCAGTGGCGAACGACCCATACATGGACCTGGAACACCCTGACATTTCTCATTAGACTCTCCAGAAGTTCTCTACTGATCAGGTTACACTGGGTAGACTTAACTCCACCTAACTTGGACCTAACTTTGACTTTAAATTCTTCTTGTTATGGGCATTAGATCAGGGAAACGAGACCTACACTCAGGACTTCTTATCCCTTTTCATCCCTCTTGCTGTTCCTGAGTGGCTAGCTCATCTTTAGCTAGTTCCCACCTTGCACCTTAACCTTTATTCCACCCACATGCACTTGTTTTTCCCTATGTTATATATGCAGATATGTGCAAAAAGGTTGGAGAGGAAAGGATCGACACAGCCTCTTACTCATCGATGCTAAATCATTCAGAAGAGGAGGAAGGAACACGATGAAGAGAAGATCAGTCAGATGCCTGATCCATGAATGGAGAACAGTCAGGCGCCTGATCCACTAATAAGAAGAACAAGTCAGAGAGTTGAGGTAAAAACCACCAGTGGCTCCCAAAACTAATTGTTACCTCCTTCTCTCGTCACTACTCAATCATTGTGTATAAGTTTATTTCAAAAAAAAAAAAACGAGTATTCTAGTATTTTATTTCTTTGAGTGACGAGAAAGGGGATGAATATATATGATTATGCCACTGGGAAAGGTGTAATGATCCAGTACCATAAATAGAGTAAGGAAGAGCGAGTGTTTATGAGAGGAGCAGTCAGATAGGGTGATCCAACTGGAGAACAGCCGGTTTGATCAGAGCAGAAGTGAGTAAGAGCTGTGGACATCAATGGATCCGTCCTCTCCTGCAGTTTTGTGCGATATCCTGCATCCACCTCAAAAATTGGTAACCCCTAAACACTCTAAGCTCCACCACTCAAACACTGAAATAGCCTGTTTTAACACCTAGCCCGTCTACCCTGAGTAGTGCCTGTGACAAGAAGCTCACGCTGATCTTAATGAATGTAGGGAGTTTTGTCTCGATAGTGTTGCTTTTTCAGGTTTGAGATGTAGAGTATGGAGCCGATTTTCGAACAGCAGTCAGGGGGTTTCAGTAAGTGTATGAGGTCCTAGCTAACTTCTTGTATGGTTCAGAGATTCGTGGTAAGAGTATGGTTACTGAGAATAAGCGAGTTCCCACACTTTCAAACCTTTCTCCCTGTTCTTGATACTTGCCTTGTTCGAGGACAAACAAGGATCTAAGTCTGGGGGAATTGATATATGGTGTTTTTCACATCATTGTATATATGTTTTTATTTGATTCAAGACTCTAAACCGTGTTAGTCTAGTCCCTTGTGGTCTTTTTCAGGTCTGGAGTTGATAGAAGAGTAAAGAAAGGGCACATGAAGAGAAGATGTCTTTTTGGAGTAATCCTGCGGAGAACACTCAAGAAGAACAGTCCCGAGACTGTTCTCAAGCGGAACAGGCGGACGGGTGATCCCGATGACTGTTCCAGACGAATATGGAAACTCCTATTTCGGGAATTAAAGCCATGTTGCCCTAATTTTCTTCTACCTATTGGCGCCTCCCTATAAAAAGACCTCCTCTATTATTTTTTCTTTACGTACGCTAGTTTTGACAAGAGACCTAGACTTGTTTTGGCGATTTGCAATTGTAAGGGAGAAGGCTCCATCTTTCCTAGAGAAGATCATCCTGAACCCTTTGTTTTTCTACTCTTATCTTATGCAGTTTATTTCAGATTTAATGTCTTTGTTTCACTGCATCATGATTGAGTAGTCATCTGGCTCGCCTAGGGTTTTAGGGTATTGATAAACGAGCCAAACATAGATAAGCATCATTCATTGGACTCTTCATTCATATTAATCTTATTGCTTGCATTAACTTGATCACTTAATGTTAGATCTGCTGTTCATCGCCTAGCTAACCACGCAGGAGATAACTTGACCTATATTGAATGAGCTTAATGTCTTTAATCAGCGAAAGTAGATATTAGAGCATTAAGTGAACTAGATCGGACATGAACTCTAAAGCTTGCAGCCGCCTCTGATCCCAAGCGACAACTTAGGTGATCCGTCCTGCTCGCAAAGGATCCATCACCACGACAGTGGGTTGGATCAGTTGAGAGATCCGATGTTCTAGATTGTGTAAACCTGTGCTTGAATAATTGTTTGGCTAAATCAATACCCGCATTAAACCCTAGGTCGGCTTTCATATCAAATCGCATTTAAACATCTTTATTACTTGTCATCTAAGTCACCTAAATCTTAAAACCATATTTTCTTCTTAGCTTGAATTTAAAACTCATAGAAATAAAGTGTAGACTGGTCCTCTGGATTTGAATCTAAAGTACTATAATTACAACTGTTAACTTGACAGTAGCAAAGATTCATTTTTAGTGTATCAATTATCCTAGAGAAACTCTTAAATTAGCAGAAATAGAATCTGTAATTTGGGCGTAGGCACAGTCGACAATTGTATAAAGGGTAGCCCATTTTTGGGATAATGGTATGAAAATCTTACCCTCTATACCGGGTCGATGGTGCTTTATTGGCGGATCTTGGAAATAAAATGACAGTCTTTCAGGACAAGGATGGTATAATACTTTAGAAGGTTTTCACGGACTAATGGGTGCAAGGAACACTAGAGCTAGCATGTCACCCTTTCATTCGGAAATAAAGAGCTTATTTGGGAAATGCAATGTATGAATAATCTACATCAATATCAGGTCACATGTGCAACAAATTGTTCTCAGTTGGTGAAGATGGTTTCAGAACCAGAAGAATCGTCCCCGTTTGCAAGTTCTCTAGAAGATATCAAGATCCTAAAAGGACATTTCCACCACTTGAGCTCATTCATATACCTCGTACGATGAATTCAAGGACGAATAGTCTTGCACGCAACAAGGAAGCAACCATCTTTCATCGTCCATATGGATGTGAATCTCCCAATTTGGTTTACAGAGTCGATATGAATATTTTCATGTTGATGACAAAAAAAACATGGTATATGTGTATAGTAAAATAACAAAAGCATATCGTGCGGTGTTTAATAAATGGATCAAACAAAATAAGCACAGTTTGTGAAAAATTAGACCTTTAAAGATAAACGACGTTTACGCTAGTAAATCATAATATAAAGAAAAGACTTTTCCTCTATAGTATTTTATATTTTTTTCGTATTCAATAAAAAATATTTTATTTCTTCTCAATAAGTTATATCATGTGTAATGATAGCTTTAGTCTTTCTTTTATTTCTTCTTAATAAGTTATATCTTGTGTGAAAGAAAATAGAAACATAAACTCGAAATTGATAATATTTATACATGCAAAATAATAAATTATAACTATGAATGAGAAAGAAACTTGTAAAAGAAAATTTATTGAAAAGTGTACACAAAAAATAATAGATCGAATAAAAAAGAATCAATAGACAAAGATAGAAACTCTCGTGAAAAGAGAAATATTTAAACTAATAGTTCATACACCAAATGGTGTAAAACAAGTGGGATAGAATAGACCCATTGTGTTAAGGAAATATAAATATGAAATTGATTATGAAGAGACATGTGGTGGATGTAAATACTTGAAACATTTACTTCTAAAGACACTTTATCAGTTTCCAATTACACTTGGAGACACATTAGACATGTCACACATATTTTTCATGTTTAAAGACACTAACACCCTTAGACCAGACTTCACTTTCTCTTTCCTTCTCTCCTAATTCATTACGAAGCTTCAGATGTTTATTTTTTTTTCCTAATTCAATTATACTTTCTCAAATGCTCAAATCCTAATGTAAAGAGTTCCAAAAAATTCAAGAAAAGATCGATGGGTGTGATGATGTGAATAGAGCATGTAATGAAATCGATCGTGGATGTGCTCTCGATTTTCCGTGGGTGAAATCGGGATCCACCGTAGATGAGTTCGGGGAAGTTGTAGTGGAGTTTCAGAGTGGATCAGATCGGGACTCGCCGTGAGTGAACTCGGGATCCGCCGTGACTAAGCTCGGGGTAATTGCGGTGGAGTAGAGAGTGGATGAGCTTGAAAGTCAGCGACCGTTTCACCGCCTCAACACCCTTAAAAACTACCAAACATTTTAAATCCACCGTGAGATAACCTCTTTCCAGATTTCCTTAGAACTAGTCAATTAGATCTGAGCATCATTGATCCGTGAGAGGTTCTTTGATCCGTTCAAGAAAACATGGCAACGATGAAAGTTTGATAGGTTTGATTAACCAAATACAGAGGACTTGCACTGTCCTCGGAGATCATGGCGGTGAAGGAATGTCGCTTTGGGAACCTCTCCCAACCATATCCGTCGTCGGTGGCCATGTTTGATCTCTTTTTGTAAACATATATATTGTGTTAGATCTGATCTCACTCAAATATTTGATGTCTCTTATTTGGTTTGTTGTTGTGAATCAGAGTTTCAAAAAATCTTCATTTCTAAAAAAGTTTGATAGTTTCATTCGCTTTTAGAGAAAGCAAAAGCAGATTTTACAACTGTGGTGCCTCACGTTTTGGTTATTCAAGCTTTCATCCCAAATTTCTTAAAATATAAAGAATGATTCTTTTGATTTAGTCTCAAACTTTTATTTGTGCACTCTAGACCCTTTTAAATTAAAAATGGACTTTTAGATATATTCAAGACCTTTAAATAAACCCTAAAATATGTGTTCACACACACAACCATCCACATTCCACTTCCCCACAATATGAACATCTCTTGTCCACAATATCAATTCTCACGTCCACAAAAGTTTTATCCACACATCTTTTGTCCACGTACACGAAGCATGAGGAAGAAAATGAAATACGTGTTAGCAACATGAGGTGTTGTGAGTGAATTAGGCAAAGGAATAACAACAATTAGTACTAGTATTCTCTTTAAAGCTTGTGGTCTTCGTGTTACTTCTACCAAAATCAATACTTTTTCTCTTCTCTGTTACTTTTTTTTTGTTGATGTTTTTGCTTACATGGAGCACTTAATTTTCAGATCCTTATCTAAACACTGATATTAAAACTATGTCTCCTTTTGAGGATTGTGAAGTCGTTGTCTTGGAAGATGGTGGTGATAATGTTGTGTTATTAGTTTGATACTCCGTTCCCCACCCTTTATTGATTCACTTATAGCATGATGTAAACTATTCTTTTTTTTATTGCGCTTCTTGTTTCTATGATTTTTGTAAGAAGTTAATGAACGAATATGTTAAATTATTGCTTTATTAATGTATTTTGGTTTCACTAATCCACGAAAATGGTTTTACCAATCTATTGTAAGATATTTAGGATGGTGTATCCACGACTAACTTGTCCACAATTGTCATGTTCACAACTTATTTTTTCAAACAATATCATTTATACTATATAATCAAATATTGTTTGTATAAAATGTGTATAAGAGATATTCCCCGTTCACACATCATCCGGCCACCTATTAACTTGTCATCCATCCATGCATCACCCATTAACTTGTCAACGTATTCTCTTCCACGCATCATCCGTTCACACATGAGCCATCTACGCATCACCCACTAAGGGTAAAATTGTCCACAATGTATCTCTGGCCCACGAAAAAGTGACTCTCATGTAGAAAGTGGCTTTGAGTGTAAAGAAAACTTAAAAAGTGGCTTTGAGTGTAATCAACTCTAAATACTTTCAAGTTCCTTACATATTATTTTGGTTTCATATTTTTATAAAAAAAAATATTTTTTCGTCAAAACCGTAAAAATTAACTTTTCCACAAAACCCGTAATAATATAATTTTCTACCAAAACCATAAAATGCATTTTCCACCAAAACTACAAAATACACTTATCCATCAAAATCACAAAAACACAATTTCCCGCCAATACGTACTTTCCTACCAAAACCGCAAAAATCATTTTCCTGTTGAAACACACTTATCCGTCAAAACTCTAAAAATGCATTTTTCCTGAAAAACTGCTAAAACTCAATTTTCTGCTAAAACGCATTTCCCGCCAAAGCTGCAAAAACACACTTTTCTACCAAAACCACAAAAACGCGCTTCGAGTCAAAATCGCAAAAATGCATTTTTTCCGATAAAACCACAAACACATCTTTTCACCAAAACTCATTTTCCCGTAAAAACAGCAACACCCATTTTTCCGCTAAAATGCATTTTCCGATAAAATACACTTTCCACCCAAACCTTAAAAATGCATTTTTTCGCAAATACCGCAAAATACACATTTCTGCCAAAACCAAAAAACTCCATTTTCCGTCAAAACCTCAAAAACATATTTTCACGCTAAAACATTATTTTCTGTCAAAACAAAAAAAAAACACACTTTCCCGCCAAAACCGCAAAAACACACTTTTCCGCTAAAATCCTAAAAAAACACTTTCCCGCCAAAACTGACAAAACACATTTTTCTGCTAAAATTGTAAAATAAAGTTTTCCGCTAAAACCGTAAAAATGCACTTATTGACCAAAACCCTTAAACGTAATTTTACGTTAAAACTCAAAAATAATCTTTTTTCTGCCAAAATTGTAAAATACACTTTTTCGTCAAAACCATAAAGCACATTTTCTGCCAAAACCGTAGAACGCTTTTTTTTGCCAAAACAGTGATACACATTTTTCTGTCAAAACCGTAAAATATGTCTATTTTGTCATTTAGTAATAAGTGCATCTGGATACAAATGTAAGTTCAAAAAATTAAAAGCAAACAAACATAGTTGCATTCAAATGCTTCATCTGGATGCATAAACGAAATACAGAAACGAACAACACCCAATTGGATCATCTGGGTGCACCTTTGAGATGTATACATGAACGGGGTCTTAATTTTGCAAACTATATACACCCATATATATGTCCTATTAGCATATATATATATATATATATATATATATATATATATATATATATATATATATATATATATATATATATATATTATTATAGTATGACTGTAACATGGTTATTCAAAATTTATATAGTAAAATGATACTAGACTCTGTGGTGTTAAATAAATGGTTTAAACAAAATAACATGCTTTCAAATTACCTTTGGGATGAAATGTAGTTTAGGAAATGGAAAAATTACAAGACTTGACTCTGAATTTCCTAACTTAAAAAAAAAAAAAAGGCAGAATGGCAAATGAATGAGAAAATTGATTTTATGTGATAGAGGACTGAATAATTATCATATTTTTTACTAATTGATTTCTTTTAACAGAGCACTAAAGAAAGTGCTGAGAAGAGATTGTTTCCCCTTTCCAAAACTTTTTCTTTATTAAATCTCAAAGTAAATTTTCTTTATTAAATCTCAAATAAGTGAATAAATTTAGTTGTTCGGCGATGCAAGGGGATCAATTACTTGAATTTGGTAGTGTTTCATCTTAATGGTCTTTTATCTTGGTATTTTCTAGGCTTGGGAAAAAAACCGGAACCAGAGAATTGAATTGGAGCCGAACTGAAATATCTAACCTGAAACTGAACCTGATATTTTACACAAATATCTGATATTTAACCCGAACCGAACCGAACCTGAAATTACATGAACCAAACCGAACCCGAAATTACATGAATCGAACCGAACCGAACCGAACCGACAATAGGTCAAGTAGTAAATGGATCTTCTAGTCCCCTACCCGAACTACTTGATACCCGAAATATCCAAACCAGACCGAAACGATACCCGAAATGCCCATGCTTAGTATTTTCTATTAGATAGCCATTATTTCAACTCTTTCTACCGATTAATCCAGTTAGCCTTTAGAGCATCTTCAGCATGCCTTTACATTTGCTGCTATAATATTTTCAATGTTAAAGTAAATTTTCTTTGTTTTTGAGTAACTTTATAATGAAATTGAGTTTTACTTTTACTCTATTCCATTTAGATTGAAAAATTGGAGTATTGAATAAAAACAAAATCATTTAGGAATCATTTAAAATGATTTTCGATCGAGAGAGAGTGAGAGAGATCTCAAAATCATTTAAAAGGATTTTCAAGGATTAAGGGATTTAATGAAGAACAAATAAATTTAGGAATTTAGAATGTTTTGATTGAACAAAATATGGTTTCTATTGGATTTAAAAAATTACATCTAAAGAGTAAAGTCTCTTAATGATATTTGAAGGGTTAATAGTGTGTCACAACTCACAAGTTAGGTTTGGTCAATGCAAATATGATATTTTTCGTATTTGATTGAGAGTACGAAATGTGTTTATGAGTTGAAGCGTTTTTATATTAAATTTGAAAGATGAAGAAATAATTTGTAATTTTTCTTTGGTTTCTTCAATAATTCTATAATTTCATTTCTGCATTGTATTTTTGAGATAATATACTGCATAATTAAACGACAAATTGTGTAGCAAAATCAAATATGTACTTTCATTATTTCTAAATAATAGGTGTTGTTATTGTAGGAAGCCAAAATACTAAATTCACATAAACGATAACATAAAAGCTATATTATGGAAATATAGGAAATGAAATCTGATAAGGAAAATGTTTTCGTAAACATCACATAGAGTCGAGATATTATCTCTTTCTTTAACTCTTCGCTTTATAATAAGATGGGGCATAGAGAATAACGAGTCCATGGAAGACGATTTACGCATCACTCATGAACGTTTTTGCGAACTATAGAAATTGAACACTCTCAAACAATAAACTTACACTAGAGATTTTTTAGTCGTTCGATTTGAGAAGTATCAAAGAAGAATACAGAGAGACATTTATTTAAAGAGAAGGAGGAGATCAACTTTTGGTAACAATTGTTGCATGGAAATTTTGGAAGGTTGACGTTACAAAAACTTCCTCCCCAAGATCATTTCTTCAGGTTTAAAAAAAATATCTTGAGTGAACAAATGAAATATGTACCGTTTGAGATAAATTAGAAACGATGTGCATGCTATTTTTAGTTTCTAATTGGACAAAAAAATTGAAAGTAATGGTCCAATTTTTTTTATTGTACCTATGACACTTCAATAAAATTAAGACCAAATCCAAAACGAACCGATGGGACCACAATGGTGGCCGCACACATGGGGGTGAGGCGAGCTTCTCACCTTGAAGCCTTTGATCAGCTTACATATGAACACAGACACATGCTCAACTTGCCTGATGTGGGACCAGATATTAAGTTGCAAACTTTGATCATTTCAAGTTGCCAACTTCGTGGCTTCATTTCTCATTCAAATCAAATTCCTTTTTGATGTTTGCTATACCAGATTGTAGAACTCATTACAAACTTTACAAATGAGCTGAAAATCTGATCCCGATGACCAGTGGTTTGGCCAGAAAAGTAGAAAAGGTTATTTGTCAAAAACTGTGTTCCATCAGATATTGATTTCATTATTCATCGAAGCTTGTAATACAAAATTGACAAAATTACACACCAAAAAAAAGATATAAATAAAGTAGAGAAAAATGTATTACACAGTTCACGCAGAGACACGCGTCATAGGACGAAGATGACTTTCACATTTATCTTAAACCGGCTAAGAAGCCCCACCCTGATCCAAATCAGTTTTAGTTCTGTATTGTTCTTCTGCACAAGGAACAACCATACCTGGGTGATGTTGATACATCTGAACCGGACCGGTTGTTTTCATACCATAATAAGCCGTCTGGTTAACTCCATTAACTGCCATCATAACCGGCCTAACCGTTTCACCATATACTTGACCCATGCCTAGACCAGGACCAGGAATCTGATGAGGTTGGTGTTGGTATCCCATCGGTACATGCTGGTATTGTGGTAGATACTGACCCGGCATCAGAACCGGTTGAACCATATGATTACCTGGTCGAACCATATGATTACCCGGTTGAACCATATAAACCGGTGACTGGTAATGAAACTGTGGGCCAGGGTTGGCGTATTGCCATTGCGAGTCAACCGGAAGATTATTCTGTTGAATCACTTGCTCCGGTTTAGGATCGGCTTTTGGAGTCAAAACCGGTTCTGGACTTTCCGGTTTATTTTTAACCGGTGTAAATGACGTGATCACAGGAGCCGAAGAGGTCGAACCATACGGCGAAGAAACATCGCGACGAGGCGAACCAGGATCCGAAACCGTCGAGACTTCTCGTCGGATCTTACCCCTCGGATCACGATCGTGCGGCGGAGCAGTCTCGTCGAAATGATCCAAACCGAAGAGGTAATCAGGAACCTCGGAGACGATCGACGAGACTTCAGATCTGACACGCTCGAAACCTTTGCCGGAACCACCGTTAGACGCGGCGGAGGAGCCGTGATTGAGAGCGTCGAGGAACCATTGCTCTCGATTGACAGAGCTATCGAGGAGAGAGCTGATGCTGCTTGCTCGGCTAACGTTATCCTCTTCTTCTCCTTCGCCGGAGATGTTTTTGGTGAAGAGGAAGAGACGGAGACGAGAGGAGGAGCGTGGGTTTTGATTCAGTGCGACGCGGTCGTATTCTTCCATCATGTTCTCTACATCCTCGTCCGTTGATACTGAGATCAACGCGTCAAGATCTTCGTTTGGTAGCTGATACTTCACGTTCATGTTACCTTTACCTAAAAAAAAATTCAAAACCGAAATCCTTAACCGGTTTTAGAAATCAATTTGAACCGGGTCCGATTGAATCGCTTACCAGAGAGTTTAGCAAGTTTACTGAGAAGAGAGGAGAAAGTAGTGTGACGATGAACGGCGACCATACGATTGTCACCACCGACGTAACAGAGCTTGTTATCGGGCGGACGAGGCAAGATCCTTCCTCCGAAAGTGCACATGAACCGTACACGTGGCTGGTTATCGTACTCCGATCGCGGCGATGACGCGATTGAGTCGTTGTCCATCTCCGGCGGAACGACCGAAGCCATGTCTTTCGCAGGATTTTATTTTGAAGATTGGATATGATTATTAAAAAGGTGATTGGTCGGGAATAATATAAGGTTAGAGAGACGGGACTGTCATGGACCGCATAATCACAGCACGATTATTTCGGATGATAATGTTTAAATTGGATTTTGAAATCCAAACTAATTTCCATGATCGGTAAAAATCATAGTATATTCTTGTCATTTAAAACATTTATGATGGCTAATATCATGAAGATTTTGAGATCCCAAATTAGGTAAATGTATATCTTGGTGGAGATGTACATTTATAATCTCTCCGTTTCATATTAAATGTCGTTGTAGAGAATTTTTTTTTTTATAAAATAAGCATTTTTTTATTTTTGATACAAAATTATTAACTTTTTATTACAATTTTTTTTTATTAGTTGAAAGATGGTTTGATGTATAGCTAATTGTGTTTTTATATAGAAAATATGTAAAATTAATTGTTTTTTAATTCGTGTGTAAAAAGGTAAAATGAAATTTAATATAAAACATATAGAGTATACTGTGAATGATAGTTGAGACGCAAAAAAAAAGCTTAAAAGAAATATAGAATTTTTGGTGAATGAACAGTTAGCATAGAACAACTATTCTGGTGCGAAGTGTGTAATTAGGATTAATTATTAAACAAATCTTTTTAAAAATCTTTTTAATAGTTTTGTTTATATATATTTAATAAAAAGCGTTTAGTAAGGCGATCAACATTTAGATTTTTTTTCTTAAAAAAAAACTAGAGAATAAGAGATACATAACAATAAATAAAATTGGAATGGAAAACATTAAGCAATGCCACTTTTCTTCTACAAGTATCTTAACCAATTGAAAGTTATAGTAGTATATATATCCTAACTTTTTTTATCAGCTACCTATTTCTTTATACCACATGTTAATCAAATTAGTCGTTTTTTAGTAGAGCATTTTTATTTAACTGTAGTAGTATATCCTAACTGGATAATTGATTTCATAGAGTTTCAAAAAAAAAAAAAATGATTTTATAGCCCTAATCAAAGTGTGAAATTCTGCATGGAGAGGAGACAAGACCTGATTACTTGTAGTTGAACCAAAGATTTCCCGTTCCATATTCCCTGTCTCGATCACCAAACCTCAATTATAAAACTCGAGGCATCAAATCGACAACAAGATCGTATGAGTGAGACTGGTTCTGGTTATATACTTATATTTATAGCTTAGGTTGTTTTTTTTAGAGAGGTTCTTTATTCTTTCAATATTTTTAACTAAAAACATTTCATCAAATATCTTTTATTCAACATTAAAATTGTATACAACTATTTTCTTTTACTATCAATCTGTACAAAAAAACTTTTACCAAAAAAAAAGAAAATATGTAAACATAAAATATGTAATAAACCTGTGCATGAAAACTAATGCCCGTGATTCTGTTTTATATATGACAGACGCATCGTAGCCTTCAAATAGCTACCAACCAGAAATAAAATATGTGCGTTGACTCCAAAACTATAATGCATTATATTTTTTTTTTCAACAAAATATAATGCATATATAGCCTGTGATTTTTACAATTTTAAGATAACATACAATAAGTGTACCTATTGATAATTTTTTTTGTACACACAGTATTCAACTGAGTTCGTAGCAAATGACATCGAGCTGAGTTGGTTAAAACGACAGGCGACAAACTTTATTACCACTAATCATTTGTTCTGTAATATTTAACTTTATGTCGCTGTAGTTTTGGTGCAATTCAACTTTGGATGACGTTTTTGTTCTGATTAAAAATTATTGATTAGGTTTCACTTTGGATGACGTTTAGCTATATTTAGCAAAAGAGGAAATTGACAAAGGGAGATATTCTTCATGGTGTTGGCGTGTTCCATTGGTGAGTTTTTGTCTATATTTTGCAATAAGATAAGTCGGAAGTTAAGCAAAAAAGAAAAATAATAATAATAATAAGATAAGTTGGAAATAATAAGTAAATTAAGATACAAATTATCATTTTTAAAAAGTATCAAACATAAAAACATCTTGGCCATAAAGAAGCACAATCTTGGAAGTGCAAATGGTATGTGTACGTATGAACTTGGATTACCATGTGAAAAATGTGGACAGCTTGGTCATAAAGAAGTACCAACATGCCTTCCTGCAATCTCAATAACAACCTGATAATTCTAGTGAACATTCGGTAAAATTGGTGGCTGTCTCACCAGTTGATACAATAGCGCAATCAAATGCTATTTAGATTTATGATATTTGTGACTAAAGTTTCAACATGAACCTGCCACATGAAGTAACTTTGTTTGTGGCTCAACTGATTCTAAGCCTCATCATAGAAAATGATTCAGTCACTTCTTCAATTGTTCTGGACTCTTTTCCAACCTCTACAAAAAAAAAACATCACATAGAAACATGGATGATAAATATCTCGTGAAGACCCACTAATGGGAGCCACCACTTTGTGAGGATGGTCATATGATCCATATGGTTTTTAAATAACTTTTTTTAATTGTATTTTGTAGAAAAAGACTGAGATCATGTTAGTTCTTGTCCTATGTAACATATGTTTACTATAAAATTAACCTAATAAAAGATTTAGCTGGCTCTTCGACTAAATAGGGCTAGGAGAACATGAAGCGATCATAGAATCGTTCACACCGTGACTAATTTAACCTAATTTATACTACAGTTGGGTGCTCTTTTATACTATCTTTTGTGTGAGTTGTTTAGTCATGAATAAAAAAAGAGAAACACGTAACAATTTTAATATCAAACAACTTGAGGTGAAGTTTGTACAATTATTTCAAGAAATCCCTTTATAAAAATAAAAGTATGATTCCAATGCTTCACCAAATTGGCAATTCGTGTATAATTCACGTGTCCGACTTCGCTAGTGCTTCTTTATCTGTTTCTGCTTTTTCATAGTGTTTTTATCCGTCACTTGCGACTATTCTAAAATTTAAAACTAGTATTGGAAGTATTATCTAGTGTTTGGTGATATATATACAATGTATCTCAATATTTATTTTTATGTTTCTCGTTTACACTGCTATTACCATTTAATTATGAAGTGTTTATATTTGTAGTGATCTAAAATATGAATGAGAATTTTAACCTTAATAAAATTTCCAGAGGTAGTGTTAATTTGAATGGCATAAATTTTAAATCACACATAAGAGTAAGGTTATTTCAAGATTATGTTTCTCTTTTAATAAAGTAGATTTAAAAAAGTTATTGTGTTTGGAATTAAATATATTGCCAGGATTTTATCATGCAAATACAAAAAAAAATGTAAATAATTTTATAAAAAATTGTCCAAAAATCAATAAATTATAACTTCTGTTTTAGTATATAAGATTATATGAAATGTCTGATATAAAAATATATAATCAAACGATACTAGTAATAGAAAAACCTACTTTGTGTTTCTTAAACCTATTTTATGGTGTTACCTTTGAGAGTTGATGGTTCATGGTGGAGCGACGGTTACTCTGTTTAATTTTCGGATCCTTGTGGAGCAACGTTTTTTTGTCTATTTGCTTAATTTACCACCACGTTTTAGGTCACAATTAGACTATCACAGCTCAAAACTGGTGGGAATTAGAGATGGATCTTCAAAAGTTAGTTTCGTCTCAAGCCACTAGTGTGGATAAAAGAAGAAACAAGCGTTTTCAAGAATCCAAACTTATGCTTTAACAATTTCTCCTCTAATTTTGGATCTTCGATGGCAAACATACGACATAACTGTGTCAGCTTTGAGGCCTCGTTTGTTTATGCTTGAGATGCTATTTTGTAACCGTCGCATTATCATCACTTGCAAATAGAGTGAAAGTGATCTAGGAAGCATATATGATGGTCCTTGCTCAAATCTTGCGTCATGGAGCGGCAGATGTTTATAGAATTTTAGGGCTGCATTCTTTTCCTACCTCTCTGTTTGTGTCTCCAGTCGCAAAGATGTTCTGTTTCCATTATAGGTGGTCATGATATTGCTACAAGTATCACTAGATCATCGGTGTCAGTTATATGTAGCTGTTGGAGGTATGTGTTGGCCTCGTCCATTGCTTCTTGGGTCCATCTTGGCTCCATCTTTTCATGAGTAAAGAAGCAGGTGCTTGACTCTTTGCTGCATTGCTTCTTGCTCACATTTAATCAGTTTGCTGATTTCGACTTCTCAATTTTCTTCTTGCAACTCTATTTGGTTGCTTATTGAGTTATTCATACCACCTACCACTGAGTTATTGTATTTCATTTAGAAAATGCTATGTTGCTTTCCTTTGAACTTGAAGTTTTCAATGTTAAAGAAAAAATAATAATATTTCTTCAAATTTGAGGGGAAACTGTTCACAAAATTATTTATTTTCTTTAAAATGATGTACCATTAAATAATGTTTGTATTCATTTTTGATGTTTTCTCTCAAAGTAAGATATAATTGGAAATAATCTTAGCTACAAGAAGAGACCTAAACATGATAAAGTTGCCAAACGAGAGGGTCTAAGACCATCATTAACCCTAGTTTCTTAACTGAGATTCTTAGCTTCGGCTAACAGTTAATTCTTAATTTTTCTTAATTAAGGGTCTAAGACCATCATTAACTTCAGTTTCTTAACCGAGATTCTTAGATTCGGTTAAAAATCGGTTCTTAATTTTTCTTAATTTTTAATTAAAAAAAATTAAGAATCAACTCTTAAATAAGAGTTTTAAGAATTGATTCTTAGCAAAAAAGTGTAAAAATAAAAAGCAAAAAAAAAAGAAGTTAAGAACTCCAGTGAAAACATGCCCTAAGCTGTTGTTACTTGCTAGTGGAGGAGTGAATGCCTACTTTAGTAATAGTAAAATTAAAGAAAAATAATTATAATAATATATAGTAAAATTTTTATGGTGCGTTTTTGTATTATAACGTGTCTTCTTCATTTACGAAACGTTATGGCAGTAGGGTTAATGTCGTGGGTTTAGCTAAAATTTGTTGTTTCGTTAAGAACTAGCATAAACTAACTTAATTTATTCTATTAAAAAAAAGTTATGATTTATTTTATGTGTGATATTTTAACTGACCATTCCAAAAAATGGATTACATTATTTTTTTGTATTTTTATAACAAAATTGTGAGGTTGGTAAACAGCTGAGCTGGTCCAAAACTGGTAATGGGCTTCGTGTTGGGCTTAGTACCTGTGACAAGTATCAAGCTGAGGAATTAGTTGGGCTTCGAAGAAGCCCACACGAGCTGGGTATAATAAGGAAAGGTGTAGAGGATTAATACCGGTGTGTAACGGTTTAACGTCTTCTTCTTCTTTTCTTGGTGATAACTCCTGAAAAGGCGAGTCAGCCATTGTTGTGTTAGGAGCTCGAAAAACACTCTGAGAGTAGTGGATTACCAGGTGCCGATCCTGAAGGAGATGTACCCGGAGATTGAAGGGGAACTCTAAAACGTCTCGATGTGTCTTTGCTTTACTTTTCACACATCGTGTTCTCAAGTAGAAAGTGGAGTCGCGATCTGGGATCGAACAAGAAACACGAGAGAATCAGTTCGTAAACAAACTCAACGAGATATCGAGAGAATCTTCTACAAGTGGTATCGGAACCGTGGTTAGAGGATCAAGAAGATTCAGGCGATCAAAGAAAGAAGAGAACCTGCTGGTTCCACGGAGAGAAGGAGTAAGTACAGCTCGGATCTGATCATCACGATCAATTTCGAAAGGAAACAAGATGGATCCAACACGAGGAAAGTTCAAGATAGAAAAGTTCGATGAGAAAGGGGATTTTGGACTCTGGAAGTTCAAGATGATGGCTCAACTTGAGATTCAAGGTCTATTGTCGGTCCTACAAGAAGGTTACACAGGATCTACGTCGAAGGGTGACTTAGGGAAGCAAGAAGAAGAGAGCACAGAGGTAAAGAAAGATCCAAAACAGGCCGAAAAGGATCTACGCGTGAGGAGTTTGTTCAGTATCAGTCTCAGTGACGTGATCTTGCGCAAGATCATGAATGAGACTACAGCTCTAGGCATGTGGAAAGCACTAGAGAGAGACTATCAAACAAAGTCCCTTCCAAATAGGATCTATCTCAAGAAGAAGTTCTCATGCTACAAAATGGAGGAGGACAAACCAATGGAGGAAAACTTTGATACATTCTTAAAGCTTGTAGCTGACTTAGCAAGAATCAAAATCGACATATCAGATAAAGATCAGGCCATTCAACTTCTGTCAGGACTACCGTCTGCGTACGAACCGCTAGTTCACACTCTTCAGTACGGCACTGGAAAGGACACTCTCACGGTAAACGAGGTCATCACAGCAGCTTATTCGAAGGAGGTCGAGTTGAAGCAGAAGGCTCTAACCGTGAGGGGAAAGCAGTCGGAAGGATTGTATACAGAGTTAAGAGGAAGGTCATCGTCAAGAAATGACACAGGAGGCAACAAGTTCTGGAACAACAAGAATAAAGAAAGAACTAGATCAAAGTCTAGAGGAAAAACAGGTGGCAAACAGGACAAAACTTGTTGGGTATGTGGAAGCGAGGAACATTGGAAAAGAGATTGTCCAGAGAGAAAGAAAACGTCACAGTATGAAAGATCAAGCATTTCAGCAAATGTGGTGAAAAAATTACCAGGACCACTCGTTCTCACTGCAAACTTAACAGCTTCGAGTGAAGAATGGGTCTTGGATTCAGGCTGTACATTCCACATCACACCACGAAAGGATCTTCTGTCAGACTTCGTAGAGTTCGAAGGAAATAAAGTTATGATGGGGAACAAATCATTTTGTATGGTGAAAGGAATGGGAAAGATTACCATCAATAACTTTGACGGCACAACGGTGGTGTTGAGTGAAGTTCGATACATGCCATAAATGGGAAGGAATTTGATATCCTACGGACAACTCGAGAAGTCAGGGTGCACATACAGTGGAAAAGACTACGAAGTGGAATTCTACAGAGGGAACAAACGAGTCTTGACAGGGAAGTACAACAATGGGCTCTATTATCTTCAGGGTACAGTAAGGAGTCCAGAAGCAAACACAGCAAGAGAAAACCCAGATAATACAAGGAGATGACATATGCGTCTCGCACATATGAACATTCGTTCAATGGAGACACTGGTGAGGAAGGGCCTGCTAAGGAAAGAGGAAGTAAGGAGACTGGAATTCTGCGAGGGATGTGCTATGGGAAATGCAAACAAACAAAAATTTCCTAAAGCAAAGCACACAACAAAAGGATTATTGGACTACATCCATTCAGATCTTTGGGGATCACCAAACACAGTCTCGAGCTTATCAGGGGCTCACTATTTCTTAACCTTTACCGATGATTACTCCAAAAAGGTTTGGATATTTTTCTTGAAAACTAAAGATGAAGCATTCTCCTGTTTTGCAGATTGGAAAACACTTGTGGAGAATCAAACGGGGAGGAACGTGAAATGCCTCAGAACCGACAATGGTCTGGAGTTCTGCAACCGGAAGTTCGACCAACTTTGTAGAGAATCGGGAATAAAGAGACACACGACGTGCTCTTACACACCACAACAGAACGGGGTCTCAGAGAGGATGAACAGAACGATCATGGATAAAGTAAGAGCTATGCTTCAGGAAACATGGTTAGATGGAAGCTACTGGGCAGAAGCAGCCTCAACAACAGTTTACTTGATCAATAGATCACCAAATGCATCTATAAAGTTCGAAATTCCTGAAGCAAGGTGGACAGGATATGACCCAGAATATGGATATCTTAGGAGTTTTGGGTGCATAGCATATGTTCATCAAGTTCGAGAGAAAACAAGTCCTAGGGCAGCCAAAGGAATCTTCCTAGGATATGCAGAAGGCACCAAGGGATACAAAGTATGGTTGACTGAAGAGAGAAAACTGGTAATCAGTAAAGACGTGGTGTTTAACGAAGAAAAGTTCTACAAAGACCTCAAGGAAGACAAAGAAACTAAAACGGAAAACTCAATGGATCGACTTGCTAAGAAGAAGGTCACATTCAGGAGTATACTTGAAGACATCTGTGAAGGAGAAAGCTCAAATTCAGGTGGAGATTCTAAGGAATCTCAACATCAAGCACATGGAACTATGATAGAAACTTCGGACACCACAGGGAACGAGCAAGGATCAGAAACGAACACTGTGAGCAAAGAACCAGAAGACTTGGGAACATATATGTTAGCAAGGGACAGAGTAAGAAGAGCCACGAAGCCACCATCCAAGTTTGAAGATGCAGACTTCTTAGCATACGCATTGGCTAGCTCAGAAGACATTGAGGTTGAAGAGCCAAAGAGCTATAAGGAAGCAATGCGTAGTAAAGACAAAAAGTTATGGATAGGAGCTTCTGATGAAGAGATGGAATCTCTTGAAAAGAATGAGACATGGGAATACGTTGAGAGGCCTAAGGGACATAAGGTCATAGGAAACAAGTGGGTTTATAAACTGAAGCCGGGGGTGCCAGGGCAAGATCATCCACCGAGATATAAGGGGAGGTTGGTGGCAAAGGGCTATGCGCAAATAGAGGGAATAGACTATAACGAAGTGTTTGCACCTTTCGTCAAGCACATGTCCATACGCCTACTCTTGGCAGCAGTGGCACACTATGATTTGTAACTAGAACAGTTGGACGTGAAGACAGCTTTTCTCCATGGGATTCTCAAAGAAAGAGTTTACATGGAACAACCAGAGGGATACGTGTTGAAAGGAAAGGAAAAGATGGTATGTTTATTGAAGAAGTCTCTCTACGGGCTAAAACAGTCCCCGAGAGAATGAAATCACCATTTTCATTCTTTCATGGTGGAGCAGCGTTACGAACGGAGTGAGTATGATCCGTGTGTTTACATGAAGGGAAGAGATGTAAATGACATGGTCTACCTATTGCTTTATGTGGATGACATGTTAATAGCATCGAAGAACTTGAATGTGGTTCAAACACTTAAGGATCAGCTAAGCCAAGAGTTTGAAATGAAGGACCTGGGCTCGGCTAGAAGGATCCTAGGCATGGATATTAAACGAGACAGATCAAAGGGAACACTGATCTTATCTCAAAACGAGTATTTGGCCAAAGTTTTGAAGACATTTGGAATGGAGGATTGTAAAGCGGTGAGTACACCCCTAGGATCACAGTTCAAGTTACAAAGCCTAACTAATCCGGAGGAAGATCAGCAAGCAAGACATGGAAAACATACCTTACACAAGCGCAATGGGTAGTCTGATGTACGCCATGGTAGGGTTGAGGCCTGACCTTGCCTATGCAGTTGGAGTATTTTGCAGGTTCATGAGCAAACCTGGCACAGAACATTGGTAAGCAGTAAAGTGGGTTATGAGATATGTGAAAGGAGCTCTGAGGGTAAACTTAACTTTCAGCAAAGGAGAAGACTTCAAGGTGAGAGGCTACTGTGATTCAGACTACGCTTCAGACCTGGATAGGAGTAGGTCAATCACGGGTTATGTGTTCACCGTGGGTGGCAACACCGTTAGCTGGAGATCATCACTACAAAAGGTGGTAGCTCTATCAACTACTGAAGCAGAATATATGGCACTGTCAGATTCAATCAAGGAAGGTCTATGGCTAAAGGGAATATGTGAGGAAATGAAACTATGCAATGGTGTGGTGGAGGTTTATTGCGATTCTCAGAGTGCAATTTACTTAGCCAAGAATTTCGTATACAGAGAGAAGACAAAACACATCAAAACAAAGTATAATTTCATCAGAGAAGTGATTGCAGATGGTGAGGTTGAAGTGATGAAGATACATACGTCAGTAAATCAAGCAGATATGTTGACAAAGACTTTACCTGGAGAGAAGTTCGAGGGGTGCTTGTGTCAAAGAAACTTAGTAAGTCTTCGGTGCGGTCGTCTTTGGAACTGAGAAGACGACGGAGAGGTTTGTGAGTCTCGGAAGTCAGAAGAGGCAGAGGTGAAGGAAGAGGGTTCGAAGTGAGGACAAAAGAACCCGATGGAAGGCCAGGATCGGCGACAAGTTGGTGACAGTCGTGGTTGGAAGAACTCTCAAGCTCAGACAGTTTTCCAAGGTGGAGATTGTGAGGTTGGTAAACAGCTGAGCTGGTCCAAGACTGGTAATGGGCTTCGTGTTGGGCTTAGTACCTGTGACAAGTATCAAGCTGAGGAATTAGTTGGGCTTCGAAGAAGCCCACACGAGCTGGGTATAATAAGGAAAGGTGTAGAGGATTAATACCGGTGTGTAACGGTTTAACGTCTTCTTCTTCTTTTATTGGTGATAACTCCTGAAAAGGCGAGTCAGCCATTGTTGTGTTAGGAGCTCGAAAAACACTCTGAGAGTAGTGGATTACCAGGTGCCGATCCTGAAGGAGATGTACCCGGAGATTGAAGGGAAACTCTAAAACGTCTCGCTGTGTCTTTGTTTTACTTTTCACACATCGTGTTCTCAAGTAGAAAGTGGAGTCGCGATCTGCGATCGAACAAGAAACACGAGAGAATCAGTTCGTAAACAAACTCAACGAGATATCGAGAGAATCTTCTACAAAAATTGTAACAACATGTAATTCTCTTTTTATGCCATAAAAATATTATTAGATATGCATAATTTCGAAAATATAGTATTCCATCAATATATAATTATATTTGTATATAACCATTTATAATCTACTTAATAATAATAAAATTTTATTATTATAGAGTTAATACATGTATATGATGTAATTAATAATAATAATATTTATTATGAAAATATAATAATGTTAGAATTTTACCTTATAAATAATAAAATCGAATCAAATATCAAAAATCCTAACACTATTGTATTTGCATAATATATTATTAATTATATTATACATATACATGTATCAATATTTATATAGATATTGTGTTAATAAACATATATTGATAAATAAATAATATTTCAAAACACAATACTATAAATTTAACCATATACTGATTTTATAATAAAGCGCTTTTAATATATATATTGTAATGATGAATTTTTCATGCGTGATTTTTTAATTTGGATCATTCTTTAGAATTTTATCAAATTTTACATGAGTTAATTATAATATTTATAATATTTTATATTTTTATTTGAATAAAAATAAATATTTTTAAGAAATTTATAAAAAAATGTTTACAGAATCAAATTAATTTTTATTTCCATAAAGTAATTAATTTTCATTTTAGTTATCATAAACTATAGTTAGATATTAAAATTTATTTTGGTTTTGATTATATACAAAAAATTAAAATTATATAAAATATTTTAATTATATATTTACATTCATGAGTGAATTTTTTTTTTCAACTTGGACCATTCTTTAAAATTTATGAATGTGGTATTTTAAAAAATTTCCCAGAATTATTTCAAAGTACAATGTAGTATAGCTTCTCTTTAAAAAAAATTGTTTTTAAGAAGAAATTTCAATTTTACCACAAGTTTAATACTATTTTTTAAATTTATCATTAATTAATAACTATTTTTAAAATAGCCTAAATTTATGATAAAAATAGAATAAACTAAAATTTCTAAATATTCATAAAACATTTAGAAACTCAACCCCACCTATTCCCACCCATTTAACACTAACAATAATCACTAAAATGTAAACCCAAATGTTAATATAATTTTGATTGATGGTATTTTTGAAAAATGATACTTGTGGTATTCTTAGCAATTGTTTTTAAACATTATCTCAAAAAGCTTCTTCTCTACTATATAGATATATAGTTTAATTTGCTTCCATATAAATTTAAAATTTAAAATAAAAGTATGTAATAATATTTTTACATAATAAACTTTTTAGAATAAATTTTGTTACAAAAATAAAAAAAAATATATTAATAATATATAAACCACGTAAACATAGCTACTATATAAATTACATAATATATAACATAAAATTATATTAAACTATTGGCAAATTTTGTTATAGAAACTAAGTATTTTAGTATAGAAATAAAAAAAATCTGCACGGTTGTGCAGTTTAAGATGTAGTTGGTGTATTAATTTCGCATAACTCCTTAATCAATATCGTGATACTGTTTTACAGTCACCCAAATAGCTTTCAAACTTTTTGTATTATGTACCTTTTTCTTTTTAAGTCTTGTTTTATCCTCTCAACCTTTTCTTTTATTTGTTAAAATATCTTCTTTTTGGAAATTATATCACTCTAGGACAGTTT